>JAUPMG010147868.1:0-11091 GCA_031762675.1 Pachysandra terminalis
TACACCGTATCCATGCGTATCCGTGTCGATACTCGATACGTATCCATTTTCGGGCCGACCGATACGCCACCTCGATACGATATTTTGAACCATGGTCTTATGCTAGGCGCAAGATTCGCCATGTCGATGTCGCCAGGTGACATAGGTGACATGTCGGCGACATGGTGTAAATGTCGGGGAAATGTGGGGAAACCATGGTTTTTCGATGGATTTTTGTCCCAAACTTTAAACATGTCTAATTAAGACCTAAATGCATCCAAATACATCATAAAATGCAAAAACAAATGCCTACACATTAAAAACCATCACTTAAAGGGGGTTAACATACACATTGTCAGGTTTGTAAGCTGTAAAAAAATATGCTACATTTAATTAAAGCAAACTAAAAGTGAATGTAAGTCAACTAAAAGATACATAAAACTAGAAATCAAGTGCCATATCTATAAGGGAGAAAAGGGAATATGGGAAATGATGGGGAAATGTGGGATTTTTTTATGGGTTTTCCCCCTAAGTTTTAAACAACCCTAAGTAGTGTCTAAATACGTCACAATACGTCAAAAAAATGCAAAAAATATGTAACATTTTTTTTTAACTTTTAAAAAAGTTTAAAAAAAAATTGAAAAATTCCCCCCATGTCCCCGACATGTCGCCCTTGTCAAGAGACATGGGGAAAATATCGAAAAAAAATTGAAATGTTTCCCCCATCTCGCTAACATGTCGCCCATATCGCCGAAATCAAGGTAAAGCGATTTGCACCCTGATTTCATGTCGCCGACATTGTATACATTGGCTGGGAGACTTCAACTTATAAAGTCTGATGTTTGGCATCCAAGTGCATTGGACGGCCCGTCTCATTTTACCCAAGAGAGTAATCAAATTGATTAAAAGGATTAGTTCTCTGTTTCTTTGGGATGGGAGTGACATGAAACATATACCCTAGGTCATGGAAATCTATTTGCAAACCAACGCAGGAAGGTGGACTGGGTATCTTCAGCCTTACTGAGTGGAACACATCAGCTATTCTGAGATATATATGGGTTAGTGTCTCCAAAAGGAAATCTGTTTGGAGGGAATGGGTTTCTGCCTATTTGATTAAAGATAGAAATTTCTGGTCTCTCAAGGTTCCTTCTAGATGCTCCTTTGTCTGGAGGAAGATTCTTGGTGTTAGGCACATTGGTAAAAATCTTATTGGCAACCACATTGTTAAAGGTGCAGACACTTGGTTATGGTGAGACTACTGGCTTCCTTTTGGGGCTATACTTGATCAGATTTCCTATAGAAATGCATCTAATTCTGTTTTACCTTTGAATGCAAAAGTGTATTGTTTGCTAGTTAATGGACAATGGACTATTTCTGATGATTTGGGAGACAGTCTAGCAACATTTTGGAATCAGGCAAGACAAGTTACACTATACTCTTATCAGCCTACAGATCAAGTGATCTGGAAACCTGCTACTAATGATAGGTACAATGTCAAAGATACTTTGGCTCATATCAGATCACCATCCGCTGCAGCAAACTGGGCTCACTTACTCTGGTTTTCAGAAAATATGTCAAGACACTCATTCAGCACATGGCTGGCTATTCAATCTCCCCTCGACACAAGACAGACTGGTTATGTTTGGGGTACTTAAGAGGAACAAGTGCTATATATGTAGCAGAGCTGAGGAGTCTCATGAACATCTATTCTTTGACCGTGTTTACTCTAATCAGATATATTCCTGGGCTCTTGCTGAATATAAGATATATAACTACAGCAGGGTACCTCTGGGATGGAGGGAGGAGATCAATTAGTGAGCAGACTCTTTCAAAGGCAACTCAGTAGTTGATATGACTAGAAAACTAATGTTCAATGCCAACAGTTTAATGCATCTGGATAGAGAGAAACAGCAGTGTTCAAGAATATATTTCTTCCTGTGGAGTGTGTGATGCACCAGATCAGGAGGTATATCACTAATAAATGGGATCTATCTGGTGAAAACGTTATTCATACTGCCGAAAACAAGGCTTTCCTACAAAAATGGGATCTAAATGTGAGGTTTTATCACCCTAACCCCACTTTTCACAGATGGTTACCCCCACTCCTTGGCAAATGTATTCTAAATGTTAATGGATCTTTGAAGGAGACTATTGCTGGATCTGGAGGGTTGGTTAGGAACTATGAGGGTCTATGCTTGAAGGCCTTCTCTATTGCCAGATTACCTACCCAGATTCTGTTCCATGAGATTGAAGCCATATATATTGGCCTGGACATAGCTAAGGGAGCTAACATCACACATCTACAGGTAGCTACTGATTCCATGGTGGCTATGATGCACCTCAATGGGATACCTTTGGTACAGATTCCTTGGGACAAGAGAGAAATGATCCGGAGGATCAAATCAAGAATGGAGGAGTTCATGGAATGCATCATGTGGTCAGGGAAATAAATGCTGCTGAAGATTTCCTTGCGGATTACTCTCAAAATCTAGATGCTTTAATTCTATTATCCCCTAATGAGTTACCAAGTGAGTTATGTACTATCCTATATAAGGATGCTAGTTGGCATGCCTACAAAAGATTGTAATTTGCTGGCTTCTTTATAAACAAATAAATTGATTACCTTCCAAAAAAAACTCTCAAACATCTATTTAAAAGAAAAGAACTCCTAAAACCCAACGTAAGACCAAAGCAACTAATCTTAGCCCTCTATACAATCTAATCAAATCCAATAAAATAAAATGATTTCACATGATCACCTAAAACTCGTGAATTCTAAAATAAAACTTTAATGGCAAAAAAACCCTAGAATTCATCACTTTTCTGCAGCTAACTTTGAACCCTATTTTGAAGACGATCTTTACAACGAACCAAAGATTGCCCAAAGTAGAAAGATAAGCATACAGTTATGAATCTTAATAGATGACCGCATCAATATTTGAGCACACATTTTATTTTTGTTTTAATGTTTGAAGTGTTTTTTTACTTTTTTTTCAGTTCTATAAGACAACATGGATTGCCATATGACTTGTATTGTGGATCCTCCCCATAATATCTTTCTTTTTTATGTTTGGAATTGAAACCCTACACAATTGTTTCACCCAAAGAATCCCCCTAGTACGTGCATCGAGGGTTAATAAAAGAGCGAGAGAAAATGAAAAAGGCCTAATAGATTCGATTAGAAATATTGTAAATACTCATATAACCAAAGATATGCTTTTTAATAGATTGGGACAGCGGAACAAGATTCATGTTGCCGACCCCCATTAGTTGGGATAAGACCCATTTTTGTTCTTTTAGTTGTTGTTATAATGCTTGCATCGGGCTTGAGCCAAGCGATAGCAGCAAATAGGCCGTCTAGGATCACCCATGTGACACCTAGTTGGGGTGGAAATAACTTGGAAAAGCAGTCATTCAGTTCATGTTAATATAGTCTAGTTCTAGTATTCATAGGATATTATCTAACTTATATTTGTCTGTTGAAAATTTGAAATTGAAGAAAAAAAACGTCTGTTTATATTACATTTGTAACTCTTAAGTTAATGAATTAACTGCATACACACTGCATATACAAAAGAAACAAAGATTAACAGTGAAAAAACAAGGAAAGAAAAGGGATCGACGAGTAAAGTTTTATTAGAAGATAAAAAAGCAATCAATGAGCCAACCAAGTTTAACAAAGGCCAAAACTGCTTCCATGAGAAAGTTCAGAAGCTAAGGATGCATAAATGCGAACACATGCACATATCCATGTGGTAATGTATTGTTCTCACTTATATGCCTTAATGGTTAGGAAAAACAAAAGGCTATTGCTGCTATTCTAGTATCAACTACATAAGAAGAAGATGTAAACATTTCACGCAGACAGAAAAGGAAAAACACATCAACAGCATAAGGAGGGAAAAACAACTTGGTGCAAATAAGGTGGGAAATTACTCCCATAAAAATATTCAAACCAAAAGAAGTCAAATGGACAACTTACACCAGGATCTTGGATAGTAGCATTATTCAAGGCAATTACTTCCACATCCATACTACTGAGTTCAGCTCCCTCACAGCCTGGTTTTTCTCTCTCAGTCGAGAAAACATCCTTCTTGTCCACAGTGAATTTAACAGAGCATGATGAATTTTGTTGATGCTCATCATTATATAAAGGCTTGGAGGGTGAGTTTTCCTCACCATAGCTCACTTTTCCATCCACAACTTCACCCTCAGTAACATGGCCTATCTTTTTTTCAATTCTCTCCATGGCCTGGTCACCAGTTACATCGACCAGATTAATTTGCACACCAGTTTCTGGAGACACATTCGGAAGGGAAGAATTTGCATTTTCAGGGAGAATGGAGGATATGATTAGCGAATCTTCTCTGTTTTCAACTGAATCCAGCATGGTAGTGGTTACTGTGGTGGAGGTATTCTCTCCTACACTAGCCTGACATACATGAAAGCTTGGTAAAATCATAGCAACTGCATCAGCACCTTTAGCTTCCTCCACTGCAGATGCATTATTTTCTCTAGGTGCATCTTCAGATGAAATCAAATTTTCTTCATTTTCCTCTGCAATTTCCTTGGAATCAACTACCTTTCCACCACTTACAGATACAGTCATGATAAAACCATCCTTCTCAACAGATTGACTATCAAACTTCTGATCTGATGACAGACATGATTCATCATTCTGCAGAGTGGCTTCTGATCCATTATTTTTATCCATGGGGGGTGAAAACATTGAAGGACCAACTGACATATGACAATTATCTCCAGATGGAGGATCAATTGGTGAGGGTAACTCAGCCTTAGGAGTGGTTGCTTGATCTGATATATCAGTAATCCCAACATTCCGTTCGTTTATATTCGTTTTGTCTGTCTTCTCCAAAATGCCACCAGCTAATGAGTCAAGTGAAGGTGTGTCAACTAGAAACTGTGTCTGAACTTGAGCCTCACAACCAAAGGAACCAATGGCATGTTCTGTGCCCTGCTGGTTCTCAGTATGTAGGAGTGTCTCGGCAGGCTGTGCTTTCCCACCATTGCTGACTGCTACAAGTCCAATGCTCCCAACAGTCCGTACGTTTATATTCGTTTTGTCTGTCTTCTCAAAAATTCCATCAGCTAACAAGTCAAGTGAAGGTGTGTCAACTAGAAACTGTGTCTGAACTTGAGCCTCACAACCAAAGGAACCAATGGCATGTTCCGTGCCCTGCTGGTTCTCAGTATGTAGGAGTGTCTCGGCAGGTTGTGCTTTCCCACCATTGCTGAATGCTACAAGTCCAATGCTCCCTTCCATGCTAGTTTCCTTGGCAACACCCATGCTTCCAGAAATATGATTTTCAACTTTTTGGGAAACCTTGTCTTCTCTCAGATCATACGTTTGATTGTGCAAGAAAAGCAGTTCTGTAGACATTCCTGAGAAAATAAAGCAAAACTAATTCACATATCATGCAAAGAAGCATATTAAAACTCTGCAGCAGGTAGACAAGAAAGTATTATCAAAACCAGCACAGAGCAGACCAAGATTAAAATATGAACATCATTTGTAACCGATGTACAATGAGGACTGTATTGATACACTAAGATCATACTGGGAATAGCATGGTGTTACTGTTTTGTTAATAAATTTTATGATATACTATAAGGGTCGTTCAGTATTCTTGAGGCAGTTGATGCTTCAGATAAGATAAAGCATGTTGATTACATTGCTTCCTTGCGGAAAGATGTAATGGACGAGATGGGCATATCTGGAAGGAGCAGAGCTTGCGGATATTTCAGGATACTTTTGCCTCGATGTCGAGTGTGATTGAGGGGATTCTAGCTTCCGTGGATTTCTGGGCGGCTGTCAAGAGTCGGTTTCCAGGCCTACTAGCGTCTGACATTGTGAGAGTGGTTTTCGATTTCGGTGGACCCCATAGTGTAAAGAATCAGCCGATCACGGTCTGGATCGGCGGATCAAACTCGGGATCGGCTTGGGACGAGTCGCGATCCCAAGCCAATCCCTAGTTTATTAGAAAATATCTAACTCGGTTTCGGACCGAGTCAGATCAGATGAAACATTATGATCATCCAAAATCCCTCAAAAAGTCACTTTTTAAAAAAATAAAATAAAAATTATTTAATGTTTTGGATCGGCCAATCCCGAGTTGGATCGCCGATCCAACTCGGTATCAGACCGGGGCGAACCCCGATCCGATACTAGTTTACAAACCATGGTGGAGCCGGTGTGGTCCTCGGCCCCGCAAATGTCTGGGCTCCCCCACAAGTGGGGTCAGTTTGTTGTATGCAGGTTTTTCGCCGGATATGTCAGGTTCATCTAGGGTGGGTGGTCTTCTCAGACAATGCAGTGAGGCTTGCTTTTTGGTTTTTTTGTGGCCCAATTGGTGCTGGTGCTGCTGCGGGTGAGAGGGCTGAGATGATGGCATTGATTACAGGTTTGCGACATTGTAGAGTTCAGGGCTATCGTAGCTTGGTGGTTAAGGCTGTGTCTACTTCGGTTTGTGCATGGATGGAGAGATCCGCCCATTATACCTGGGGAGTGTCTCATTTGGTTCGGCTGGCGTGGTCCCTTATGGAGGGCTGGAACATCTCGTTCCAGGTGGTGACTAGAGGGGCTTTACAGTGAGCTGAGATTTTGGCTAAGAGGGGGCGAGTAGAGATTTTATGTTTGTGGGAGTGCCAACTCAGGACATGTTACAAGAGTAATTTTGGGTGTGGGTAGCATGGTTGGCTACTTTCTTTTCTCTTTTCTTGACTTTTCTGGCTTTCGTTTTGTCTTGCTTGCTCTCCTCGTTTTAGCTTCTCACTAAATCGTGGGAGCTGTAATCTTTGTGACTTCTTCTATTTTATATAATTTCATTACTTTTCAAAAAAAAAATGGGCTTGAAAAATGTAGTGCATATTGTAATAGACAACAATATTGCCTTTTTGAAGGCAAGGAAAGAGTTGATATAAAAGTACAGCATTTATTGGACCCCAAGTGTTGCTCACTATATTGAGCTTATGCTAGAGGCCATTGTTTAGAGGTAGACAGTGTTGCTGTTTCAGAGGATGCCAAGGCATTGACAAATTCAATTACAATCATTCACATGTCCACGTTATGATGAGGGACACCTGCCATGGTGACATTGTCAAACCGGGTATCACGAGGTTAGCCACCAATTATATAGCCCTAGAGAGCATTTTGAAGCATAGGTCAAGATTAAGGACACTTTTCATGGGGATGACTGACACAAGTGACCCCCAGAGTTGCATAGCCATTGGGAAGCATGTTAAGGACATAATTTTGTCAAATGCTTTATAGGACAAGGTCCGTGACCTTGTCAACTTGTTAGAGACAAGCTATCGAGAGTTAAGAGCATGCGATACAAAGGAGCGGCCTACCACTAGGTCCATCTTTAAGCTGATAAGGCTGTTGAAGGAAGACATTAAAGTTGTATCCATCAAATCCAATAAATGGGTGCACAAGATTATTGGTCGTCTGGTATAAGACACTAGAGCACCCTCTTCACAGGACCGGTAAGTGTTCATTAATTAGATTACTTCAGTTACTTTTAAGTTTTACCGTGTTAGTGATTTACTAAAACTTCATATTTTTTGGAATTTGAATAATCAAAACCAGCATACTATTTGAACCTGAAGTATCATTACAACATGGGACTTGAATGCATGCTAGAGTTATTGCAAGTTGTCCATGAAGTCTACGCCCAATTGGACCAGAAACTGCAATCAAAGGGAGACTTGGAAATGAGGTAATAAACCAAACATACTACAAAATTTTCTTACTCCAAAATCTTATATTCCTAATGTTTCATCTCTCAATAGGATAAAATATTTAGAGATGCTCTAGGAACATTTGATTCAGCTATGGCTCTCAAATCGAGGACTTAAATGAAACCATGTGCGTAATCTAGAATGCTTTGGTCATATCTTTGATTATTTAGGATTTATAAGAATTAGTAGGTTGCTATATTAACAAGTTAACTTAATGTTTAACAAGCGAGTAGTGGCTAATGTAGGGTATTGATGCCCCTACCTTACAGAAGTTGGCCATTCGGATTCTAGCTCAAACGACATCATTTTTTTTTTGTGCGAGGAATTGGAGCACGCTCGCACGATACATATGAAGCAGAGGAACCGATTGGCAAGTTAGAAACTCCAGAGGCTTATCGTCTACTAGCAGATGTTGCAGAACGAGATTGGATCTGCATTGGCACGGGATCCTCTGGATCTGTTGTATGGTGTTTCAGATGATGAGAATGACCAACTTAATGCGCAGGTTAAGCCCTATGAACTCAATCAACCCGATTGTGGCCCCAATCCTGAGATTGCTCGAGCTACTTCTAATAGGGGGAGTGATATGGATATAATGATGGAGATAGAGGTGGGGGAACGTAGTGAAGATTCTTTGATAAGGGGTCCTTGAAGATTACACTAAAGCAACAAACTCAGGTGCATGGTGACACCCCATGGGTAGACGTGGACTCGGATAGGAGTAGGAGTGGTGTTGCTACTAATGATAATGACAAGGATAATAATGACGATGCCCATGTGAATAGGAGTAGTGATAATGATGATGATGATGACCAGGGGGATAATGCTGAGAGTGGGACTGATAGTAGTAGTGCAAGGAGTCAGAAGCCTTTGAGCCAATTACTGAGGAGTCACATTTCGTGCATGCTACCTAGGACTCGGACCATAATGGTTGCTTATCACCTTCTATGATCCTACACAGTATTCACAACAAAAGGGGGGAATAGAAAGGGAAGAGAAAGGCAACATATTAGTACACAAGATGAGGCTTCCATTTCTTACAGCCTTGGATCGATGGATGCTGGTAATGGACAGCAAGAATCATCATTCACTTCATCACCTGGACATTTCAGAGGATAGACTGAGACTTATGGTTTAGAAGAGTCGTGAGCATACCCTACCTATGGCTCTGGATATGGTTATGGACTTTATGGCAGCCAGTGATGCAGGGGGAGTGTGGATATAAGATCTCCCCGGATAACCCATACCCCAAGATATGATCGACAGGGGCAGCCATATTCACATGGATCCTACCCATCCCCACCTGTGATTCTGGAGTCTTATACTACCATTATCACCACCTCCCTTTATCCCTAGTATCCACCTATGAGGATCATGTTGATCATTACTCCAGATGAGTACCAGAGATATATGAGACATTATATAAAGTGGTACTATCATACCATGGAATGAATTGCACCCCATATTGTTATTACATAGAGACACCGCAGTATTGTCAGTATAGGGGTTGAGCTGATGGAGATGACAATGAGTTGGGCTACCACTCTATGTAGATATGATGTACATGTATAGGTATTGATATCTCCTCATTGTATTTTCTTCTTCTATGTGATTATCTTTCAACAATTTTAATGTGCTCATGAATCTATTGGTCTTATTATTTAGGCTGTCATTGATTCATTGTGGATGATATCACATGCAGGTAGTCATTCACCATACATACAAACATATGCCATTTATTATATAGACGTTGTTTGTGTTATATTTTAGGTTTTTTAAACGTATTTAGCTCTCAATTAGATCCTTATAGAGTTTCACAAAAAAACTAAAAAAAAATGATTTTCCCTTTATCTTTTTTTCCTGACATGTCGACAACATGTCACCAGAAGATCCTAGCGACATGTCTTGCAAAATCGACATGTACAACCTTGCTTTCATTTGGGGCATAACATATGGTTCTACAGAACCGGTACAGTCCAGTCCCAAGCCGCAAGACATACTTTGTATCGCGGGGCTTGGATCGGACTGGTACAACCGGTCCGGTATTTTTTTTAATTTGTGGATTAGAAGGGTTCAGACCAGTTTTGATCTGGACCAGTCCAGTAACAACCGATACCGCCAATCCGGTGACTGGTCCGGTCTGGTCCCTTTTTTTTAATTTGAAAATTTGATGCCGGTCCGGGTACTTTAAACCTTGGCATAACATGCACTTGATGTGGAAGAATACATGGTGCTCAATATTACACCTTAGCACTTCTGGATCTGGACCGGTCCAGTAACAACCGATACCACCAATCCGGTGACCAGTCCGGTCCCTTTTTTTAAATTTGAAAATCTGATGCCGGTCCCGGTACATTAAACCTTGGCATAACATGCACTTGATGATGCAGAAGAATACATGGTCCTCAATATTACACCTTAGCACTTCTGTATCTTTCCGAAGGCAGCTTAAATTCACAGAGCATAATCAATTTCTGGTATTGCTGGTCTCCATTTTTTGAAAAAATTATTTTAGTTTTCTCCATTTGTTGGATCTGTGCAAATCCTTCACTACATATCATACTCATTTTAATGATTATAGCAACCATGATAAGAAGATTTTGAAAGCATGGGTACATTTGCAAAAAAAAATAAAATAGAGCTATAAAATTACAAAATGCAAGAGATAAATACAAATACGCTACATGATTTGTCAAAGCTCACAGGTTAGTCCATCCTTCAGCTATTAGAATATTTTTATCATTTTTTGAGCAACGTAAGCTGAAGGCACAAACCCAAACCCCTGAATAATAAACTGTCAATGTCGTCCAATTTTTAGAAAAATGGATTTTATTTTGCCAAAGTTTGACAATTAATTAAGTTTATAGAAGGTACACATGCAAAGGGGTTAAATGAACAATTCAGATGATGATAACCAGAAAACGATTGAAGAAAAGAACCGAAAACCACAAAATGACATAATTATTTATCTACCACACCGTTGTGGAGAATGTGAGAAAATAAGAAGCTAAAAATAAATAAGTAAAGGATAATTACATAGATCTAACTGATTCAAACTTCTAAAGTAAAATCTCCAGGATTGGACTCATCAAATGCATAGATATATGAGGCAAAGAATGCAATGTCGCCGACATGTCACTATTTTCGGTATGGGTGACACGACATATCACCCATAAGTCGTTTTGGGGCGACTTGAGCGACATCGGCGACATGGGGGAAGTTTTCAGTTTTTTTGAATTTTTTTTTTAAATTAAAAAAATGTTAGACATTTGTCTTTGCATTTTTTGATGTATTATGATGTATTTAGACACTACTTAGGGTTGTTTAAAACTTGGGGGGAAAACCCATCAA
>JAUPMG010147887.1:0-11091 GCA_031762675.1 Pachysandra terminalis
GACTTTATGATCTAATCCCCAACACTGGATAGAGACGATTCGATCCTATTCCGAGTCCAGGAAATGACTTTATGATCTAACACTGAGACCGGTTAGAAAGAACTCGATCCTACTACCGAGTCGGATGGACTCAATGATCTAATCCCGGAATCCGATAACAACTTTGTGGTCTTATCACGAGATCGCAAGACGATTTCACAATCCCACATGCACAGTGTGGCAACCTTATGATTCTATACTGGTGCTAAGTGGTTCGACCATTTTTTAAAAGCACTACAGCAGCCTAACCCACCCCGAGATGGGCAATTCGTCATCAGAATTATGATCCCGAATTAACTTCAGTGTCGAGGTTCATGTCATACTATTATCATATCAAAAACCCTCACATATTGAAGGGTTATTCGAGAAGCAATGACACTGTTCTAGTTACAAGCAACATAGACTTCTTACATCCCAAGTCCTGAGGAAAAGTGACTGTGTCTCGGGGATAGTTATATCTCAGGTATAAGAACACCCGAGATCGCATGTTGAGTTATGCTACAACCTTGGGTAATGACCTAACTCGATGTTGTGAAACACCATACTCGCAACCGAGTTACAATCGCGTTGTCCAAGGAGTTATCTTTAGGGGACCTTACTCAGGGACGAACATCCCGAGTTTCTTATACTATTTGGATAATAGGAAAAAAAGGGGGGCAAATCGATATACCTAAAGGAATGGTGGCCCAGAGAGAAGTCCTTTCAGACCCATAGCGGTTGTTAGCAGTTGATCAGATCCACATGGGCGATGTCAATCAAAGGGCTGAGCACAAACAGAGGTTGCTTGCACACTTGTATAAAGTGACAAGTGGCAGTCAACGTATAAGCAAGGACACGTGGAATCATCCTAATGCGTCTAGCCCTCGATGACTGACACTTGTCAGTTAGGCATTCTCCAAGAGTTTTGGGTATAAAAGCCCTCACTCCCATTGGACAAAGAATGGAACTTTGAGGCAATATAGGATTCACTGCGAAAACCTAGGATCTCTGACTTCAAAGCTCCTCTGTACTTGTGCTCTCTCTTAAGCCATTCCTTGGGATCTTCGATCCTTTTCTTTGTTTTCTTTGGCTTGTCTTCAATGCATACAGAAACCTCGTATTGGAACATCCGTTAAGGTTTAGGCCAATACGAGACATGCACTCGAACTCACAATCCCTTGTTGGTTAACCACTCAAGTATTGACATCTGTCATCTTGGGTCAGTTCAATTAATCTTGATTGTTAACCAAATTTGGGGATCAACATTTGGCGACTCCACTGGGGAGCCTGTTGAGTTTCCCTTTTGTTATCTTTCTTGTGATCAAGACACACCCAGGTAGTCCACTCAGATCATCATGTAAAATTAGCAAGATTCGCCTCTAGGGTAAGATGTACCTGTTACTGAAGATCCCGTGGTCCTTCACCGAAGGATGAACCCACCCCTTCCATTGAAGTTCCAACTCTTCCTCGAGAGCCCTGCTTTCCAACTCCTCCACCCCCAACTGTTCCATGTGTGAACTCCCCTTTCCCTGAAGCCTCTTTCACAACTCTGGTCGAGGCCATGTGGTTTATCCAACAAGAATTAATGATGTGGTCAGCCCAGCAGAATGCTAACCAGTGTCCCCCCTGTTCCACAATCATCCCCATCCTTATCCACCTCCTGAGAAGGAGTGAGATTTGCCGCTGGACCCAGTCAACAACCTACCTTTTTACAGCCAACCACATCAACACTCGTATCCTAAGAAGGTATAGTCAACCTAGTTACCGAGTTGGCAGTTGAGTTGTTCTCCTCCCCACCAGCTTTACCACCTTCGGCTTCGACACCACCCACAATTTCGACTCTACCTTCCATCCCCGAGAAAGCCTTTGTTACCCTAATCGATATCGAAGCCCTACTTTTGAAATCCCGTCAACAAGATTCTAGTTGGATTGACAGTGATTTTCGTCCCCTTACCCAATTTCATTGCTTCAGAAACCTTACCCTAAGGACTATGTCAGTCCTAAACTCCATAAGTTTACTAGACAAACCGGCAATGTGAAGGAGCACATCAGCCGTTTTATTGAAGCACTAGGTCCCTATGTCTCAGATTGTGATTTACGTTTGAGGGAGTTCTCGAAGTCTTTATCTGAGAAGGCCTACAACCGGTATAACAAACTTGAGCTGGGGTCTGTCTATACTTGGGAGGACATGGCCTCCCTTTTTCATAAAAAACGTTATTTGTCACTGAGGAGGCCTTCACCATTGTGGATCTTAGCCAAGAACGCCAGTTGCCCTCCGAGAGAATGATTGATTATGTTAGGAGATTCCGAGGTCTTGTGATGTCCTGCACGGACTCGGAGAAGGAGTCTCGTTTTGTCGAAAAATGCATCATAGGAATGCATCATGAATATCGGATTCATGTTGAGAACTTGTGACTTCCAAGTTTCACTCTTTTAATAGATGTTGCTAGGTGAACAGGTATATCAGTACCATCCGTAGGCGCTGCCAAGAAACCTATGGACAAGAAACGCAGAGTTGAGTCTGCCCTCGTCGAGGAGCACTCATCTGAGAAATCAAGGAAGAAATGGAGGAGAGATGATCATCTTACTCCCCCTGCACTAGACTGTTCACCAGCTCAGCTCGATGTTCTACTAGAAAACTGGATCAAGGACAACCATGTTGTCTTACCAGCCGTGAAGTAAGAACCAACTGCCCAAGATATACGGAGCCCCTGATATTGCAAGTTCCACAGAAACATCGGTCACTGCACCTTCGACTGCTACTCATTGAGAAGAATCTACCATGCCAGGGTAAGGATTGAGGTGGTTGATTTACAGCCAGAATAAGTTCACGCTGACCCCTTGCTCGCTTATAGGGGTAAAGGGAAGGAAGTGGCAAATGTTGTCGTTTCCAAGATCGAAGGTGTGGCTGTGGTAAGGAGAGGGCCGATGTTGCCCAAATTCCAGCGCCTCGAGGATAGTCTGAAGGAGATTGGCGTCTCGAGGTAAGAACAAATTGCTATAAGGATTTACGCCCAGAGGTTGTTGCTGCGAGAAGCCGAAGAGGCGTGCGCTGCCGAGGTTTTTAGGGCTTGTTTGGCGTAGGTTCCTACAAATGGAAGGGCTTCAATATGAGGGGCTTTGTTGAAAAGGGCTTTGAATCAAAGCCACTGGTTAAAAATTAAGAAAAATTATATAAAAGTTTCTCCCGTATAGAATTTTAGGCTTGACGAATATTTTTGTCTTTTTAAAGAATGTGTAATAAAAATGAAAGCGTAATTTTAACATTTTAAAAGTTTTACTTAAATTTATAATATGGTTAATTGTTTCTCACAAACGCAGTTTTTAAAAGCAGCCCCACACTTGCTTTGCCAAAATGAGCTTTCTGAAAAAGTGCTTCCATTGAAAGCAACTTTCAGAAGTATCACTAAACATCCAAACATTTGAATTGAAGGGCTCGTTTGGCGTAGCTTCCACAAATTGAAGGACTTCAATGTGATGGACTTTGTCCAAACATTTGAATTGAAGGGCTCGTTTAGCGTAGCTTCCACAAATTGAAGGACTTCAATGTGATGGACTTTGTCCAAACATTTGAATTGAAGGGCTCGTTTGCCGCAGCTTCCCACAAATGGAAGGACTTCAATGTGATGGACTTTGTTTAAAAGGGCTTTGAATCAAAGTCAATGGTTAAAAATTACGTTTCTTGATTATATACATTACAAATGGAAGGACTTCAATGTGATGGACTTTGTTTAAAAGGGCTTTGAATCAAAATCAATGGTTAAAAATTACGTTTCGTGATTATATACAATGATGATCTGTACAGAATTTTATGCTTGATAGATATTTTTATCCTTTTAAAGAATATCTAATATAAATGAAAGGATAAATTTTATCATTTTAAAAGTTTTACTTAAATTTAATTTAATATATGATTAATTGCTTGCCGCAAACTTGGTTTTAAAAACAGTCTCACACTTGTTTTAAGTCTATGAAGGACTTCTTGGCCCTTAGGATGCCGGACGTGGATCCTCTGATATGAATACGCCTGTTATGGGCATGTTATGTGAAACAAATACGAGCGTAAAATTATAATTTTGTTCTCATAAAGCAATTCAGGTGAGAAAAATTATAATTTTACCCTTGTGTTTGTTTCACATAACACGCCCCATAACGTGCATGTTCATAACAAAAGATCTGCCCTCTAAGAAGCCATGCCAAACAGGGCCGAGGTGTTTCAAACGGAGCCTTATACTCTCATCTAACTAAGCGATTCCAAAGTGACCCATTAACTCAATGTTTACAAAATTTTGAAATGGTGGAGAAATCACGTTATTAGGGGTGTAATTCGGTCGATTTGGTGGTCAAACTTAAACCAAACCAACTTACATTTCACTAAACCGAAAACCGAAATAGAAAGCAATTTAAACAACCGAAAATCAAATCAAACTATAATGAATAAAGCCGAAAACTGAACAAAACTGAAGTAGAAACCAAAACCTTCTGTTTTCGGTTTGGTTTGACAAAATTAGTATATTTTATATAAAATACATATACACATGTGTGTGTATATATATATATATATATATATATATATATATATATATTCTATTTCTGTTTTTTTGGTTTTGTTAAAGCTTTAACCGAAAACTAAATCAAATTAATTCGGTTTTTTGTTTCTTAAACCATAATCAAATCAAAATGAAATAAAATCAAACCGGACTAACTTTTTCGATTTAATTTGTTCAGTTTTAAGTTTAAACCGAACCAATTGACATCCCCTACATGTTATGCCCAATCAAGTAACTGATTCAAAAATCTTCTTGAACTCGTAAGGAGGGTTTGGAAAGCATCGTCTTGAACCATTATAGAGTGCCATGTGGAATGATCACAATTCTTAAATATATGAATTTTTTTGATTGATGAGCTGGTAGTCCACATGTACGACGACCCCACGGGATCTTTCTAAGCTGACTATACTAGCAAAAATAAGGTCAGTTCAGTAAGATTCTTGAACTATTGGTCATTTTCATAGAAGCCGCTATATTGACAATTGTGTATAAACATCAAAGTGGTAGATGCGAAGTCTAGATCATCTGCCACCCAAAATCTTACACCCGTCCCTACTTTGAATGGCCCATTTCCTTTCAAAAAGAAAAGCATGGTCATTACATCATTAAAATAGTTGATATCGGTGAGGACGAAGACTAAATATATTAGAAAATATTGACAACTGACGTATTGACATATGAGAGCCCATTACATCTGGTCAAGGTAGAAAAGTCTGTCTCACGACAGCCTAAACCGCTCCGTAGCTATTCTGTCAAGAGCGTTACTTGTTAACTTTGACATGTAGAGAAGGCAAAAAGAAGAAACAAGGATGGATGAAATATGACAATAACTAAGAAGGTAGTTAGAATGCAATTCCAGAGCAATAAAACCTCACAGTTGAAGACTATTATCTTTCTCTTTCAGTGCCTTGACTCACTATTGCTTTAGATTTTAGAGTTATCTAGTTTTAACTCAGATCTCCGATCCTCTCCAATGGAGGACGGGCTGGCTCTGCTATTTGTAGGGAGTTTTCCACTCCAAATAGGACAAGTATCACTCGGCTAAGCGTTTAGAGAGGGACTCTCATGTGATTAACACATCCTGAGTGACACGTAGTCCTGAAATGTATCCGGGATGACACTTGTTCTCCAACACGCCTAAGTTACTTCCAGAGAAAGAGACCAAAGCATTTCAAACATTAAAAACCTGCTCTGCGATAGGTTGCTTTGGAACTTGAGCAACATGGATCAGGAAACGCGTGTTACTTTCATACAAATCCCAAGAGCAACATCACCATTCCTACCGCCTTTCCAGAAAAGACAAAACCCCATTTCGATAATTTAGAAAGCAGATATTATAAGTTGGTGATATTTTTACCACATACTTTCCATTCTGAGAATCCGTCTCAATCACCTTTTAGGGGACAATTCAATGTATAAGTATTTTCTGAATTCGTATATTTCGAAGGAAAAACTCCCTTTGGCGGCTATCTTTCTTCGAAGGAAATCAAGAACAATTGTATACTTACAGGATGATCAATGTATTCTCGAATTACCCATATAGAGAACTCGAAGTTGAGTGTCTCATCAGGGATCTCGTTTTCATGATCAATCGTCCCTACATAAGAGTTTGTCTTGAAATCCCTTAAGGTTCATAGCTACAGTAACCAATTCGAGTGCCTTCGACTTGAATGAAATCAAAAATAAACATGTGAATTCCTTCAAAGTGAAGTGAGATGATGTTCTTAAAGTCCGTAGGAAACCTATCTTCAGGAAATACATCTGGAGATGACGTGCCTTGAACTTCTAAAGCCCTTTCCACTGAGGATTTGCTTCTAGAGTGAAAGTCCGAAGTATGACTCGAAATCAATCTATAAGAATGAATAAAAGTGACTTTGAGTCCAAGTTTGTAATTCGGATGCATAAATGACTGCTTTCGAGGGGGAAAACCCAAGTTTGTGTCCTTCGAGGAGGACATAATCCTTAGTCTTTTTTAGGGTGACAGACCCTTAAATGAATTGACCATCTCAAGGTGGTTAGCTTTGAATTCTCCTTAGGAGGAAGGAATGTTCTTCTTTTGAATTCGCTTTTGGCAGGAGGGAACATACCTCGTTCGAATTTACCATCTGGAGGTGGTTAGCTTTGGGAAGACTTCCTTCAGAATTGTCCATCGAATTCGTCCCTCGAACTTGTCCTTCGAGATCATCCTTCGGATTTGTCCTTCGAAGTTGTCCCTCGGATTTGTCCTTTGAAGTTTTCTCAACGAGAATGAATATACCTGCTTTGTGATCCTTTAAGACAAAGTGTAAAAACTGGTACTTCGAAGTCTATGGACATGATCCAAGAATGACACCTGAGTTAGAAGGTACGGAAAGTTCCCTCGAAGATTTTTCCTTGAGAAGAAATACCTTTAAAGCGTAAATGTATGTAATAAAATCACTCGAAGTCTGTTCTAAAGAGTAAATAGATGTGATTTCGAGGATCTATTGAAACTTTAACTATTTGAGAAGTCTATTAGGGGTAGTATGCCCCTAAATATGTCCTTCGAGTAAAATAAGGTCCATCGAGGGAAGAGTAAAATTCTCATTCCCTAAAGTGCCAAGAAGGTAGTGTGCCGTGGGAACATAAGTCCTTAGTCTTTTGAATATTTCAAAAGAGAAGATTGCTTGTGTTTGTGGAGTTTGGGACACGTGACGTTCCCCCACAAGCTGGCATTCAAAAAGGTTGCTTCTCCAAGAAGCTTTCCCCTTTTTGGTGACAAAGACGGTCAGATATCCAATCTCCTTAGAAGGTACGGAAAGTTCCCTCGAGGATCTTTCCTTGAGAAGAAATACCTTTAAAGCATAAATGTATGTAATAAAATCACTCGAAGTCTGTTCTAAAGAGTAAATAGATGTGACTTCGAGGATCTATTGAAACTTTAACTATTTGAGAAGTTTATTAGGGGTAATATACCCCTAAATATGTCCTTCGAGTAAAATAAGGTCCATCAAGGGAAGAGTAAAATTCTCATTCCCTCAAGTGCCAAGAAGACAGTGTGCTGTGGGAACATAAGTCCTTGGCCTTTTGAATATTTCAAAAGAGAAGATTGCTTGTGTTTGTGGAGTTTGGGACACGTGGCGTTCCCCCATAAGCTGGCATTAAAAAAGGTTGCTTCTCCAAGAAGCTTTCCCCTTTTTGGTAATAAGGACGGTCAAATATATTTGAGTCGGTTCAAATATCACATTTTCACCAAACGGTCTAATCACCGTACACAGCTGCTGACACCTGGCACGTGAAAGAGAAGGTTGTACAGTCATTACAGCTTTATTGAATGATTCAGTGTATGCGGTTAGTACACATTTTTAAGAAAGCGCCACGTGTAAAGTGGGGTTTAATGAACCCGTCTGATCACCAATAATATCACCAATAATTTTTAAAAAACATTACACTAATGACATTTATGACAATTGCAGTCAGACCTCCTCATATTTGACAATTTACATGCATGGCATTCTCTATTAGAAACTTAATTTGAACGGTGTTAATAGATGAAATGAAATGAGGAGAATATCCCTCATTGGAAACTGTTAAAAAAAGACCTTTCTTACTTTGACCATACTCTTTTTAATTACTTTCTCTTTTGACTCTTCTTCAAGTTTTTGGTCGTCACTGGCCTCAATAGAAGCAAGTTTGCGACACTTCCTCAAACAAATCTCCGACACATATAGAGAGGTTAGTATAATTTTACTCTCTCTCTTCTCTCTTCTCTCTCCCCTTCTTTCAAGTGACAGATAAGATGTTGCATGACCTCGAACATCATCCCTTAAAATACTAATGGAGGTCAAAATGTGATTTCGTTGCAGTGTAATATTGTATCAAGTCTCCTTCGAAAAATAATACAATAATTGTTCATTAACTTAAGGTACTGAGGGTTCCTCCACTATAGTGTTTTGACAAGGTATTCTTGGTGGTTACAGGATTTGAAGTGCTTTGTTCTCCCTCATCTCTCTTCACTTCAAGATCAAGTGCATATGTAAACACAAATTTGTTATTGAGGAATCTACGAACAAAATCTGTAGATACAAAATCAATTTGTATTGATTTAAAAATAAGAGATCACAATCTCTAGGGTTTTTTTTTTATACAAAAAAAAATGTCCTCTGATTCTTCTCTTAAGGGTCTTCAATCCAAGAGTTGTAACAACTTATTTTTGGGGTGATCTAATCTTCCTTGATCTCCTTTGCAACGATCTCCTTGGTTTTGCTTCTATCCCATGTGTCCCTTTTGGAATGAGGGAAGACCACCCTATTTGTAAATGCAGAGGTGATAGAGTTGTATTTGATCTTCACCACTTTAGAGAATTACCATCAATTATTTTAGATAATTATCTATTTATTAAGAACTATTCAAATTTAATGATAACTCTCTATTTATTAAAAATTATCAAGATTTAATAAATAACTCTTTTTGAAACGCATCAAGAACAATTTGCATAGCTCTTTTCTAAATTCAAAGATTTCATTTTCTTCTTATAAAGTCATGTGAGATCTACCTTATGAGATTGTGTCATGTGGCATATTTTCTCAAAATTTTCTCAATCTACACCATATAAGTGGAAAATCAAAAGTTTCAACTTGGTTTTAACAAGAGCATAGTCTGGCGCAGAATGTCCTTAATCGTTGTAGGCGATGCCTATTGACTGTGGCCGCTGTTCACCCGAGTTCATGTTTGTGCTACTATAACTTGATCATTAGTGATTTGAATGATAGTGGAGATTAGAATTATGTTTGTTATAGATAATGACCATATATTATAAAGAGGAAGAAGAGCTTATTCTCACTGAAATCAAGTATCGTGAAACGGGTCTCTCTCTCTCTTCCCAGAGATTGATTTCAAGGGGAGTATTGTATGTTGCAGCTATTGCAATCCAAAAATAACAGTTACTTCTTTTACGCTCCTCTCTCCTGATGCCACTGTTATCAAATGAAGGAAAACATTTCTGATATTTTTTCGCTTATGTCAACAAAACAACAAGAAAAGATAAAAATGAAATTGTTTTACTGAATATTTTTTTTTTCAGAATTTTATTTTCTCTATTTTCCAGATTTTCCAACGAAACAAACATAGCCTTAGAAGAAAACAGGAGTTTGAGTGAAACAAAAGTATCTCATCCTTATCATTCACCTGACTATAGGACCGGGATTCTCTGTGTTGGAATCACGTGTACTCGTCGTGTGTTGTAGAGACAAACTCAGGGGTGGGGCCCACACCTGAGAGCAAAGATACCATTTTGCCCCCAGGGTTTGTCTCTACAGCACACATCGAGCACATGGGATGCCAGCATAGAGGATCTCGGCTCCTCCAATTCTATTCTGATCACTTCAATTCTACTTATCTTCCTGCGCTGAGTCCTATAATGTTAAGGGAATAGCTTTCCTTTTTACAACTCCTCTGATGATAATTGCTGATCTTCATTTGAGTTTAGGAAATTTAAATACAAAACAGACTCTTAATAACTATCTACTAGCACCCATGTAGGAGGTGATGTGGGTACAGGACTCTAACTGAATATAACTAACACATTCCATTAATTAGACAATAGCTAACATAACTTCCTCAATGATTCTCCAAGCAACACATGTCATGTGAGACCCCTCTCATATGTAGCCATGCATCCCATTACGTGGCTGAATATCAGCTATGTAACATATAATCTCTGATGGGTATGGCGATTGCACTCAAAAATCTGTTCCTCTATTTCTTTCTCTCATAGTTTTCATTATTCATAGCGGAAGATGTGACTGTTACAATAAAGGGAGTGACCTCCATTGCAAAGACATATGATTACTTCTAATTGGTGTCCCTGAGAAACGCAGACAGTCTTAGTGTTCCCCTCTCTCTTACGTACTTTATTAATTAAGATAAGATTAATTTTGTGCTTTCATGTCAAAAGTGTGCTGCCATTGTTGATCAGACGGGCTAATTTAACCCCACTTTACACGCGACGCTTGGTTACAAGCGCGTGTACGCATTTTGGGTATAGCCGCACACACTGAATCACTCATTAAAGCTAAAACGACTATACAGCCGTCCCTTCACGTGCCAGCTGTCAGCAGCTACGTATTGTGATTAGACCGTTTGATGAAAATGCAAGATTTGAAACGGCAAAAGGATATCTTACCGTTCTTATCACCAATAAAGGCGATAGCTTCTCAAGGAAGCTACCCTTTTGAAATTCAGCATGTGGGGGGACGCCACGTATCCCAAACCCAACAAACACGTCCTTTCCTCCCTTTTGAAGTATTCAAAAGACTAAGGACTTATGTTCTCACGACACACTGCCTTCTGGGCATCCGAGGGAATGAGAATCTTATTCTTCCCTCGACGGACCTCATTTTACTCGGAGGATGTATTTAGGGGTATGCTACCCCTAATAGACTCCTCAAATATTTATGATCTCAATGGATCCTCGAAGTCACATCTATCTGCTCTCTAGAACAGACTTCGAGTGATTTTATTCCACACCTTTACGTTTTAAAGGTATTTTTATATAAGGAAAGAT
>JAUPMG010147908.1:0-11090 GCA_031762675.1 Pachysandra terminalis
AAGTCCATAAAAAGATGGAAGCATTTGTATGATGCTGGACTTAATTTCATAGTGAGTTGCCGCAACTTGCTGCAACTACAGAGAGGTGTAAGTAGTAGGGATATAATGATCCCTAAGCAATATGGGTCTCTCTTCGTCTTCTGGTTCCATGGATATAACTGTATGTTCTCCTACCAAGCTAGAGTCTCTCTGGGCCTCACGTTCTCTAAGAGTACGTTCTAATTCTAGGTCGCAATGTAGAAGTGGAAAGGACAAGGAACGCCTACCTAACATACACCAGTAATGGAAATAATAGTAAAAAAATAAAATAAAATAACTACCTAATTGGTGGTGGCTGCTGGAAGAGGTTTTTAAGCGAAATCTGTACTTCAGAGAAATTGCCCTCGATCGCAATCTGTACGCTTGATCTCAACCCACTCGATCGCAATATGCTCGATTGCAATCCGCTCGATCTCAGGAAGTTGCGCTCAATCCCAGTCTGCAGAAAGTACCTGAAACAGATACCACATAGCCGTAAAATAGAATAAAAAAATATACGAAATAAAATCTAAAAATTTAACTAGACTTAACTAACAATTTTAGCAATCTAAACCGAAAACCAGTCCCCGGCAATGGCACCAAAAATTGAAGCGAGAATTATATTTACCACTCGCAATAGAACGAATCCAAGTAGGATAGGGCTATGTTGAGGGTGTCAAACCTCAAGGACTGATGGGATTTAAACTTTTAATTGTATCAGATTAAATCTAAATAAATTAATAGACAGATTAAAGGAATGTGTGATTTAATTCTAAAAATTGAATTAAACTAAATTAAATGGATCTAAATCAATAAAATAAAGGGTAGAGTATTGATGATCCCTCTAACCTAATAATTATGGTTAATCTTATGAAATCTAGGAATTTCATTCAATGTCTGAAACAGACTTGTGTGGCTACAAGCTCACTACAATGTCACCAAAAAGGTATCATACTAAGAAATAAGCATAGCCTATCCTTGATTTCTCTAAGCATAAACTATCGAATTCCTTAGTATGAATTACATTATCATAAGAGATACGTACAACCCATCTTCGGTAGGCACTGAATGTTTACCTACACTAACTAACTAAATTGCGGTACAACCCATCTTCCCTAGGCATGGCCTCTCAATTCATCTTAATCATTATGTCAATATGCACTGTTGCATAATTAGTATTCTTATAATCACAGAAAATATGAATACCTTGGGTTCAATCCTAATAAATCTATGGCCAGTAGGTTTTATTTAAATCGATTATAAACATTAAATTCGATTTTCAATAATCCTCATTACTATGCAACTATCAAACAATCAAATTAAAAATCGAAAAACCATGAGATTAATACCATAAACAAGAAGTTAGATTTTACATCAATACTCCACAAGGAGTTTAGCTACTCATGGACGGGCTGGTATTCAATATGAATGTGTGGAAGTCCATCTCCATTAACAACATATGCTGCAGTTCGTCTTCTTCTCCAACGTAGAAACCAGCCAGAACAGATCTTAGATCTTAGAGAATTCTCAGAGAAAATCAATCTAATTCAATCTAAAATTAAATTCATAGTAATCTACATCCTATTTGGAGTTTTATAATACACAATTCTCAGTTTCGTAGTCATCCAAAAGGACAAGGAAATCAGTTACGTGTAAACCCAAATACTAAACAATTGAGTAACTGTGTTGGCGTATGTGCTCGATCGCATTGTGGTGCGCTAGATCGCAATGCGATCAATCCTAGCACTTTGCGCTCGACCGCAGAGTGCAGTCTGCGACTTTTCTGGGCTTGTTCTTTGACTTGGTCTTTTGGGCTTCTACTTGGGCTTTCTCCTTGAGCTTCCTCCTCGTTAGAACCATGAAGCTTGATCCAATTAACGCTTTAGTTGTCTTAGTTTAAGTCCATATTCTCATCATCATCACCAAACCTGTAATACAAGATAAATGCATTAATTCATTCACATAAATATATCTCTAAGACTAATAAACATGAGTAATAAGTCTAAAAGTACAAGTGTTACACACTTATCAATAGGGACTAATGTGCAATTAGTTAAAATGTAAGGGAATAAGTGAGAATATGAACAAACTTTGTTGGGCTTAAAGGCCTTGGACCTGGGATGGTCATTTGGCTTAGGTGGTATGTGAGTTAGAAAGGAGATAATAAAATTAATAAGGGTAAATGTAGTAGTTATTAAATAACTAACTTCATTGGTTAAGAGAATTCAAATCTGAATTCTCACATGACGAGGACCCCTTAGAAAAAGGGGAAGTTAAACCCACGTATAGGAGAGTGGGAGATGAGAAGAGTGAGAGGGAAGAAGGAAGAGGAAGAGAGTGTAGAGAAGAAGAGGAAAACTTATTGTAGGAAGAAGATGGCAAAGGAAGGAAAAGCTTAGGAAAAAAGGGGAAAGCAAAGAAGAAGATCATAACAAGGAAACCCAAGCCAATCCCGAAAGAAAAGGAGAGAATGAGCCTGATCAAACAAGCCATGAAGAGGCAAGACAACTTGAAGAAGAAAGAGATGATGATCGTGACTTTTCTCCGGATCAGGATGAATGAGATCACGAGGTAGGAACTTCCATAGTTGTATGGTAGGCATGTTTGTAGTATATAATGAAGCTATAGAATAAAGTCTGTAGGATCATCATGTTGCATTTGTTTGATTTGTGCTAAAATACTTGAATGCACCTTGAATTGTGAAAATCATGATCTTAGGAAGAAATCTAATTTCTTAACTTGATTCTTGAAAATTTATGATTTTGATGTGTTTATGTTTCTAAGAATATAGATTTTTTTTTTATTATGATGTGTTAATGCGGTTTTTAATATTGTAATTCCTTAATTTTATGTGTTTAATTATCAAAAATTGAGATATGAATGTTTGGGCACGAAACCCTAGGAAGAAAATCATAGTTCTGGGCCAAATTTCTTGCTTGGCAGGAAGCTCGACACCTGTCGAGAAACATAAACTCTCAGATCCAGCTATCGAGCCTCGACAGCTGTCGGACTGCTGCCGAGGTGGGTCGGCAGGAAGCTTGGCACCTGCCGAGCTGCAATAAGGCTCATTTTTCAAGGGTAATCCCATGAACATAATTAAAGTGTGTGTGTGTGCTATTGGTTTGTGTGCGAAATGCTTGTACTAGGTTTTATGCAATAATTTGTGTGTAATGTCTAGTTTGAATGTGAAATGGCCTATATGTGTTGATTTTACATGTGATCATTGTGCTTAATGTCTTGTAATGATACATGTGTTGTGTGTAACACAAGTAGTTGTTTTTTTGATTGTGTGTGAAGGTGCAGGTCACACCGCAGATCCTGTAGCAAAGCTCCCAATCCAGGAACGCACGGGTTTCGAGGTGTGACCTTCGGGATCCATTTCTGGACTGCGTATTTCTGTATCGAACCAAGGCAAGATATAAGAAAATCTCAATTTAATTCAACAATAGAGTTGTAGAAGCTAAGAATTTATTACAATAATCCAATTGAGTAAAAATCAACAATTGGCTTCAAAAGAGCCATAATAGACAGGTTCTCAAATTGTTATCCCAAGACAACATTTATTACAACAGACATGATAAAAAAAATATAATTAAAAGATCTAAAACAGAACTATGAGCATGGTCCTTGGCCTCCTCACGACTAGCTCAACCTGCAACATAAAGGTTGCGTGAGCTTGGAATGCCCAGTAAGCACAATTTTGTCACCAATTGTAGCGACCCGTGTCTTTAAATTATAATTAATATAATTTAATTATAATTAACAATGAAAATCCTTTGTGAAAGATTATTTATAGGATTGTGTATCTAGATAATTAAAATTAGTAGAATTTGTAATTACAACAAATATAAGGTCCATTGTGTAATATTTGAAACAATGGGGTCACATAAGTACTTTTAAAACCTTATGGAGGTTATGGAAGAATTAAACCAAGTTGAGCTGGGTTGGGAATTGAATTGGGCGTGAAAATCATGTGTGGAAACAAGGGTAGATTAGTAAGTTTTGGGGGGGAATCTTAGTAGAGAAGTTACCTTATCTGTTGGTTATGTGTGAGGAGAGTTACGGAAGGATAAAAAGGTAAAATTAAGTTTTAGAAGTTAACAAAAAGGGGTCAATGAATAGTGACGTGAATAGTGTTTGACAGGGATGAAGGTGTCATTTGACCTAGTCTTTAGGGGTTTAAGGGTCTTTCTCTTGTAAGATGATTAGAAGAGAGTGAGAGTTTCCATAACTCCCACCTCCCTTATTTTTAGGGATCCATCTTGTAGTGCATGATCAAGGAAGCAAAAGAGGAGGGAAAAACCATATTGAAGAAAGGGGATTCTTCCAAGAGAGAGAAAATGTAGAGAAAACTCAGATCTGAAATCAGTTGTTGTTGGAGAGAGAAGAAAGAGAGAAGAACAAAGGAGAAGAGGAAGAAAGTCTAAGGAAAGAGAAGGCTAAAGCAAAGGGCTGGTGATCTTCCATTCCCAGAGTTGCAGAAAAAGCTTAGGAAGAGAGGTAGGGATTCCTTCAATCTTACGGTAAATACCTTTATGGATCATAGGAATGCTATAGATATAGATTTTGATTGCATGATTATATGAACTGAAACATGATTGGATTAGAAATCTAATAGCATGAAGATTGATTGAGTGCCATACAAAGTGTTCGTTTGATTAACATGCTCAAAACTAGGTTTTTAGTGTTTTTGGATGATCTTACATGTTCATATGAGTTAAAGATGATTTATGTGATTATTGCATGTCTGATTGATTGATTATGTAGTGTAGATCTATAAATGTAGTTTAGACGTGAATATGTTAAGTTCAAATTATAGGTATAATGATTAGAAGTTGGTATTTGAGGTTTAGAAGTGTAAAGATACTGTCACAACCTAAACTCATGGGACTGCTTTGGGTTCAAAGGGGTTTGAATTATAACCTTCACTTCCTTGAAAGGAGAGTAGCAATTGAACAACAGTTATAGTACTATCAAATTTTAAACCAAAATCCCAAAAATTTCAAGACAAAGATGTAATTCATAATTACAATTATGCAGCGGAAATAGAAAGACTGTTGTAGGTTCTAAATCAGATATACAGTGGATGCCAACGCTGGTATGCACCCAAAAATAATCAAAATATCAGTTTTTAGACTATGACTTTACACTAAGGTCACTTGTACGAGTAAAATTCGTCTTCCTCTTCAAACTCTTCCCTCTCTTTCACTTGGTCCTCCATGAAAGCATCCTCTACTAAAGCTCCTGAAAAAATACGATGCTAAACGCATAAGCTATAAGCTTGTAAGTACTGTGATTTCAGGAATATAATCGTCTATCCTGTGATTCTTTACCCTTACCATTCTTTCAATCCCAACTCATAAAGGAAACCAACAAATCAAATGCATGAGGTAATTTCGTTTTTATTATTCATGAAATACATTCTAAGTTACAACCACACCAAGGTGAGACAGCATACAAGTCTACATGCTGTGCAAATTCAACTCTGTTAGAGAGTCAATCTATTATGTTTCCTCCTGATTGAACCTCTACCTTAAGATGTCCCAGTAACCTGAATTCATCCCACCGCGAAACGTTCAACGGAGATAGGGCTATTCTATGGGTATCACGTCGTTCTAAGGGTTTTCAACCTAGTAGGCACAATCCCCCTACTTATTTTTTAACAGTGGCCCATAAACCGAGACTTCCAGCCACCTGCAGTATCTCTCAAGAAATCAAAACTAACTGACCTAACTACAGAGGTCCTTTCTTATATTTTCTCACCTTTGGCCATAGCCCTTGGGCTCAGCATAAGTCTATTGGGTTAGCTACTCGCTCAACTCAGTCTAGCCGATCCCTCTCTAGATGTGATAGTCACATCACTCTCATCTTTTGTCTCAAGACCCTACCCTGAGGTCTTGGAATTCCGGGTCAATCTCTTATACCTACTTGGGTCTAGAGTCCATGCTATGCAGTGATGTAGTGAAGTGGATCTGTGCTCCCTGACTATTCACAGATTTCGTGTACAAGGTGTATTACAAGCTAACTAACACATATTTAAACACGTCACTCTCACCATCAATTCACAGGCAATTTGTCCAACTAGCATCCTACTATGTGCAACTAAGTCATTATGCATTATGCATGCCTTGGTGTGCAGAGTGCACTAAACATGGCTTTTGAATTCATTATACATGTTATAGTATGAAAGATCAAAACACTACTACAGCCCATCACACCATTCACACACATCATACACAAGACATCAACGGATCACATAACATAGAATGAGGATAAGATGCATTTATTTTTCTACACTACTCTAACATTTCATAATCACTACCATCCTCCTAAACTAATCTATAGGTTCGGGGTGGTCTTCGGGGTAGACTTTGGCACACCGAGACCTTCTTCGACGACCTAATCGCCGAACTCACCTGAGATTCGGTGACGAATCCAGAATGCACTTTGTCGAGGACCTCTTCGACGTCCCCTCCGGAGCCTCAAAGCATATCTCGGCAATCCCTTCGACGAACCTCCCTGTGATTCGGCGACAAATCTAGTACCCTCATCTTTCGGCGACCTCTTCGGCGCCTTGTTCGGTGCACCAAAGTTGCTTTTGGCACCCCGAAGTCTTCGAGGGACATTCAACCTCGGCGGGGCTTTAGGGCGCCGAGATGTCCGCTTGTGGCTCATAAATTCAAGTTCGGCGAACGTTCGGTGCACCGAGATGGTCGTCGAACGTCTCGTACAGGGAATAATGAAGGGATTTTCTCAACCTAAATAGGTTCCACTTGGTCTCATACACTCCAGAACATCATAGAAGTAATTTAAACCATTCTTAAGAGAGATAAACATCAAAAGATTTCACATTATAATATCAAAATCGAAATGTAAGTAAAAATGAAGAAAAATAAGATTCAACTCATTATGTTCGTGAAATCACAACTTATAACGTTTCCTTCAAGATCAAATCTTCTGTTTCTCTTTTGAATCCTCCTTTCTTCCTTTAGAATCCACTTTTCTTCTTTTCTTTGTTCTCCGACCTCTTTCTCTTTCTCTCTTATTTTCTCAAGACACAAATGCCCCTTCTTTACCTTTCCTCTCTCCTTCTATTCTCCCAATACCACATGGCACCATCTCCTTCCTCTATTCCAACCACTTTAATCCTAACCCTTTCTTTTTCCCAACTAAATCTAAGCCCTCAATTCCTAACCACTTCATCCCCACTATACACAGCACCCTTTTTTACTAACACTAAAATAACTTCACACTTTTTATGCACACAAGGGATTACTATAGTACTTAAGCATGATATATCATATTAATCCACATCGTAGTAATCACATGGTAAGTTTATCTTTGATAAAAAATCAAACGGGTAGGAAATCTTATACTGATATTTTAAATATGATTAAACACTTCTTAGTTGGTTCGGGCCCTTACAGCCTTCCCCCCTTAAGAGAACTTCGTCCATGAAATTTTATACTAGCCTTAAGTGAAGCGTTGTGGGTATCTAGCCTGCATCTCGTCTTCTAGCTCCCAAGTCACCTCTGACGTTCCGTGATTGTTTCACAATACATTCACTTTAGAAATGACCTTGTTACGCAATACTTGCTCCTTCTGATCCAAGATTTCCATGGGTTGCTCTTCGTTGGTAGCATTTTCTCTAATGGTGACAGACTGCCAGTCAATTACTGAGGATAGGTTCGGATGGTACTTTCTCAACATTGAAACGTGGAAGGCATCAACTACTAAGTCCATAAAGGACGGTAGTATCACTTTATATGCAACTTCTCCAACCCGCTCGAAAATTTCAAAGGGTCCTATGTATCTTGGCGCTAACTTGCCTCTTTTAAGAAATCTGAATACTCCTTTAGTCGGTGAGACTTTGAGGAATACCCAATCCCCCACCATGAATTCTAGCTTCCTCCTCCTCACGTCTGTGTACTTTTTCTGTCGGTGCTGAGCTATGAGAAGGCGATCTCTGATTAGCTTGATCTTCTCGGTTGTCCCGGCCACTAATTCTGGTCCCAAGGGCACAAGATTACTGTCTTCATTCCAGCACAAAGGTGATCTGCACGGCCTTCCATAGAGAGCTTCGAAGGGTGCAATTCCTATACTAGCTTGATAACTGTTATTGTAGGAGAATTCAACAAGCGCTAGATGATCCTCCCAACTGCCCTTGAAATCTAATATACATGACCTCAAGAGATCTTCCAATACCTGATTCAACCTTTCAGTTTGACCGTCTGTTTGCGAATGGAATGCAGTGCTGAAGTTGATTTGTGTACCCAATGCCTTGTGTAGACTCCTCCAGAATCTTGAAGTGAATTGTGAACCTCGATCGGACACTATAGTGACAGGTATGCCATGTAGGCAATTGATCTCTCGCACTATAACCTTGCCAAATCGTCGTTGTTCATCGTAGTCTTAGACGAGATAAAGTGCACTGATTTGGTTAGGAGGTCCATTGTCACCTAAATCATGTCATTACCGTTGCGTGTCCTTGGAAGTCCCGTGATAAAATCCATAGAGATATGCTCCCATTTCCACTCCCCGATGGATAAGGGTTGTAGCAATCCTTGCTGGCTTCTGATGCTTTGCCTTCACTTGTTGGCACACTACACACTTGGAGACGAACTCTTCAATCTCTACTTTCATCCGACTCCACCAGTAGTTACGCAGGAGGTCTTAGTACATTTTGGTCCTACCTGGGTGAATTGAATACCTTGATCTGTGAACTTCAGCCAAGATTTCATTCTTCAAAGCTTCATCTTGTGGTACACAAAGGCCCCACTTAAATCTGATGCTTCCGTCTTTGGCTTTAGTCCAGTCGGTTCTTTCCTCATCTGCAGCAAGGTCCTGCATCCACTTCTCATTCTATTGAAGGTCAATGATTCTTGTCTTAAGTGATGGCTTGATGAGTATGTTACACAATCTCACCCCATGGTTTGTCCTACAAGCTATGAAGTTGAAATTTGTGAGTGACTCATAGAGTTTCCATTCTTGAACTAGCATGTGGGCTACAATACTTCTAGGTTTCCGACTTAGTGCATCCGCTACTACATTGGCCTTGCCTGGATGAAATAGTAAGGAGAAATCGTAGTCTTTCACCAGCTCCATCCATCTTCATTGGCGCATGTTCAGCTCTTTGTGGGAAAATAAGTATTTGAGGCTTTTATGATCTGAGAATACCTCAAATGTTTCGCCCACTAAGTGATGTCTCCAGATTTTCAAAGCAAATACGATTGCGGCAAGCTCTAGGTCGTGAGTGGGGTAATTCCTCTAATGTGTCTTCAATTGCCTTGAAGCATATGCGACCACCTTGCCTCCTTGCATCAATACACACCGAAGCCCAGACAACAACACATCTATGTCAACAACAAAATCGATGCTGTTAACTGGAATCGTGAGAACAGGTGCTGTAGTTAGTTTCTTCTTGAGAGTAATGAATGCTACTTGGCAAGCATCGTGTAATGAACTAAACTCTTTAATTAGGATTTTCTCCTTCTAATTATCTATTTTTCTATATTTTGTGGTATTTAGTTTCATGTGTTTAATTGATTAATTAGTCTTAGGAGTTATTTATTACCTTTTATTTAATTGTGGGGATTATTTTGTTATTTTAAATAGTTGGGGGTTAAGTGTGGCAATTCAAGTTTTAAAATTTGAATTGGTTTGAGATCAATGCATGATCTGCATTTTGAACAAGTCTTTGGGAAGTCGGTTACGTGGTGTGTAGGTGGCAGAGCCGTGAGAGAAGTGGGAGAGTTTGTAGGGGGGAGAGGTTATCCATCTTCATTAGTGTTCGTCCAAGGGAGAGAGTTGGAGTTGAGAGAGAAGAGGTGCTGATCCGTTGCTCAGTGTAATTCATGTTGCTGTTCTGTTGCAGAGAAGTGGTGAAGAGGTCAAGGATCTTCGTTGTCTAGGGTTCTTCTCTTAGTTTTCTGCAAGTATTTAAGGTAAGTATATTACCTGCTCGTTTTTCTTCATGAACGTGACTGATCACTGTATGCTGAATCTTTTGTTTTTATTATTATTCAAAAAATTCTAGTATGCTCTGTTTTCATCACACGTGATTAAAGTTGTGAAACTCCTACTGCGGTGCTAAAATTATTTCGTTAACTATAAATCCATGAATACTTAGATGAGTTGTTGGAGAAATCGAACTTTGAACTAGAAGTATTATGTACCTCTGATTAGAAATGGATGTACAACCAGAATTTTGTTTTTAAGAGGTACTACAGTACATCTGATATTAACTGTTAATCAGTTCTGTATGGTTTGTGTTTCACTGTTACTGAGTATTAATCTTGAGTTGATACCTATTTTGGAATAACATAAAGCATTATTTTAAACCTCTATTTTTTATTTCCAAACACAGACGATTTATGATTGTTCAGTAGTTCAAATTATTTTCGTATATAATTTAGAGCTATTTCTGTATGAGTACTTAAATTTGGAATGGAGTGGAGCACTCCAGATTTAATTTGGAAAGGATTGGTTTTCGTAAGAGGTTTCGGACTGTGTGAATTTCGGAATCTTTCTCGGATCGAAACAGAGTTTCTGGGAAGGTCGCTTGATCGACAAATTGTGATCGATCAACTGTCGCTCGATCAATATCCGCGATCGATCGACATCCGCGATCGATCGACAATAGTGATCGATCTACAATCGCGATTGATTGACTTTTGTTAGTTTGCAGAATTGTTACTTGATTGTTGATTTCGGGTTAGGTAGTTATAGGGTTTTGGGAATGAGCTATTTGAGTTCTTGATGACCTTATGAGACCGTTGGAGGCCGAGTGCCTATTGAAACTGATTTGGTGGCTGTATGCCTATTAAGAAGGCTTATGCCTGTCTATTGTTATCGGGTCTAAGGATCTAAGAGGCTTTGCTGCCTATTGTTTGTGGATGCTCCCAAACCCTATTAACTAGCCTAAACCAAGGGGTCTTAGACATTTAATTAAGAAAGGACTGTTTTATCACTTAGGATGCCTGTGATAAACTCAATGAATTATCGACGTGTATGGGCGCGTGGATACTGTTCTTGGATTGTATCACTAAGATCCTAATACAAGTAATAATTGC
>JAUPMG010147930.1:0-11090 GCA_031762675.1 Pachysandra terminalis
CGTGTCGATACTCGATACGTATCCGTTTTCGAGCCGACCGATACGCTACCTCGATACGATATTTTGAACCATGGTTACCATTCAACTTCCGAGTGGTGAGTTGGGTGATAGTCTTGGACTCCATAAGTGATCACACGAAATTCAAACAGATCTGAAACTACGAAAAGCAGCGGCTGGAGGTTTTGAGATCTGGTTTGAGAAAAAAAAAGGGTTGCGGCTAGGTTTAGAGAACCTGCAAAACAGATCTGCGGCTAGGGTTAAAGAAAAGAATGGATGTGGCTAGGGTTAAAGAACCTGTAAAACAGATCTGCGGCTAGGTTTAGAGAAAAGAAGGGTTACGGCTCGGGTTAAAGAACCTGCAAAATAGATCTGCTGCTAGGGTTAGAAAAGAAAAAAAAAAAGAAGGGCTGCGGCTAGGATTAAAGAACCTGCAAAACAAATATGCGACTAGGGTTAGAGAAAAGAAGACCAGCAATCCCAGAAAAATAGAATATACCTGAAAACCATAGAAAAGTACTCGTGAACAGTAACCTCGTGAACAGTACCCGTGAACAGTATCAAGCCCTGTGCTCTGATACCATCTAAAGATGAAGAATGAATATATTATATTCAGCTTGCTTTTGAATAAACAATACAAGGAGCCTATTTAGAGGTTAGCACTTAACCTATCTTCTAACACTTAACCAATGTGGGACAACCATACAGACACTTTACATATTTACCCATTAACAGTATTACCCAAATTCAACCCGCCATTGTCCTTATCTTTGCAGACTATTTTCCATTTCACCAGATGGTCCCTACGCTGACCATTACCCTCCCACAAGAAAGAACGTTGTAGCACTCGATAAGAGAGGCCACCACGCGGGGCACCCTAAAGATCGACATATAATACACTGAGAAATTGGTCATAACCGCCTGAATAACGGTGATTCTACCCCCCAAAGACAGGAAGTTCCTTTTCCAAACAGATAATCACTTCTCAATGCGCTCCAGAACAGGGTTCCATAAGGGCAGAGCTTTGGGATTACCCCCCAAGGGCAATCCCAAATAAGACAAAAGCCACTGACCCTCCTTACAACCAAAAACCTCGACACACTTCTCAATAAGCTCATCACTAACATGAATGCCAGTCATCGTTGTTTTTTCCATATTCACCTTCATCCCTGACACCATCTCAAAAACTTTAAGGATATTCTTCAACCACCTAACCTGCTCAACCTCCGGCTCAAGGAATATGATGTATCATCCGCAAACTGCATATGGGAAACTGAAACCTCATCCTTACCCACCCAAAACCCTCGAATCATCTCCCTTTGCTCCGCCTCCAACATGAACCAACTAAAAACCTCCCCCACTAAAGTAAAGAGAAAGGGAGATAGAGGATCACCCTGCCTAATACCTCTAGATGAAGGGATAAAACCGTGGACAGACCCGTTAATCAAAAAGGAGAAGCACACGTTTTTAAGACAACCAGCTATCCATCTCCTCCATCTAGCCCCGAAACCTTTTCATTCCATGATCTAATCCAAAAAATCCCATTCCACACAATCATAAGCTTTTTCCAAATCTAACTTGATAACCAGCCCCAGCTTCCTCAACCTAAATCTCTCCTCCACGCACTCGTTAGCCACCAATATGTTGTCGATAATTTGCCTACCTTTAATAAATGCACTTTAATGATGGGCAATCAGGGGGTCCAACATAACTCTTAGCCTAACAGATAAGACTTTGGCAATGATTTTATACAAACTGGTAGTTAGACTGATGGGTTTAAAATCCTTAATCTCCATTGCCCTGATCTTTTTAGGAATCAGCACCAAGAAAGTAGCATTGGTGTCCTTATAAATCACCTCACTAGTAAAAATTTAATTAAATATTTCATCAAGCCATCCTTCACCACCTCCCAATTACTCTGGAAGAACCTAATCGTAAAACCATTTGGTCCAGGGGCCTTATCCCAAGCCAGCTCCCACACTGCAGACTTAACTTCTTCCTCCTCAAAATCCCTCTCAAGCCACTGACTCCTATGTTCCTCTAGGTGCCCCTCACTGCAATTTTTAAGCTTAAAATCAAACATTTTCTCCAATCTATAAAGCTTGGAAAAGTACTCTGAGAGAAAACTCAAAATATCCCCCTCTAACTCTACCCACTCATCCCCCACCTTCAGTCTCACCAACTCAATTCTTTTTTCGTCTCCCATTAGCCATCTTATGGAAAAAATTTGTGTTCACATCACCTTCCTTCAACCATTTCACTCTGGACTTTTGCCTCCAACTGATCTCTTCCACCCTCTCTAATTTGGATCCTCTCCACCACCACCACCTCCTCATGCCTCAATTCTCTCATACCCTCAGATTGGTCCAATTCCACTAATCTATTCATTAGATCCTTCTTTTTGGTACCAATATCACCATAAACCTCTTTATTCCATGTCGTAATCCTCCCCCTCCGACTTCTTAAACCTCTCATGAACTCAAAACCGACCCAACCAGGATTCGCCCCAATACTCTCGTCCCACCAAGATCGAATAGATTCCTTCAAATTAGGGTGTGACAACCACATATTCTCGAACCTAAAAGGAGAAGGACCCCTAAAGGCCTGGGCAGTGCTAATCTCAAAAGGCCAATGATCCGAGGTGGTTCTAGCTAGAAGCCATTGTTTGGTATTTGGAAAATGTTCGTCCCAAGAAACTGAAGCTAAAAATCTGTCCAATCTACAACACACAGGCGGAGTTTGTCCGTTAGAACTACCCCCGACTAGGGATAATCCAGTAAGTTGCAATCCCTAATAACCTCCGAGAATTTCCTCATGCTTCTAGTAACTCTAGTCGCCCCACCACTCTTCTCACTAGAAAACCGGGTCACATTGAAATCCCCCAATATGCACCACGTCGCACCATATTGCTCACTAAGGTTTCTAATTTCATCCCAAAAACCCGCCCTATCCCTGACTCGATTAGAGCCATACACCACGGAAAGAACCCACTCAAAGTCATCCTCCCCATTTTTAAACTGGATAGACAATGAGAACCGACCTCTAGATGCTTCACCACCAATAACCGCATCCATGTCCCACACCACCAAGATACCCCTACGAGCCCCACAAGAAGGTAAGAATTCCCACCTACGACTTCTATCACCCCAGATTCGTCTCACCAAGGAGGAGCTAATGACTTCCTTCTTAGTTTCAGTTAAAACCAGGATGTCGAGTTGAGCACTGAAACATAAGTTCCCAACTGCCCTTTTCTTCTTGGCTCGACCTAGACCTCTAATGTTCCATGTGATGATCTTCCTGGGGCAACCTCCACTTCCCCCTCATTCCTAGACCTAAACGCTTCCACTGCATCACTAACCAATACCCTATTGCCTATACCATCACACACTTGATCCAATACTCCTGACACAAAACTAACCATCCTATCTCACTCCCCATGTACTCTCTGCTCCGGGCTATCAAGAGCTACCAAACCATCTGGAGAGCCGATCTCCACACCCACTAGTTGGCGGGATGGGACAGGCCCCTCATCAACAACACTCCTCACAGAACCACCCTCAGCACCCCCCACCACCCACCACTAACATTTCAGATTGCACTTGGGTAATACTCTGGACCAGGCAGACAGTATTCTGTTTTCATTTTCTTCATATGTATATATATCATTGCGTTATTGATAAAAAAAAAAAAAAGAAACAATCTCACAAAAGATTTCCAGTCCTGAGTTTTATTTTCTGCCTTAATTTGATTCAAGGAATGTCCAGTCACTTTCAAATTTTTCTACCGAACCACATTTTTATTATTTTAGATTCACCCGCGAGTTTGTCTTTTCTAAGGTTCATTCTGCTTTCTTGGTTTCTAAACTCCTCTGATGACTTTGATAGAATGGCAGTCTCTTAATGGATTTGATTTCTAAAATGTTCTTGGAAGTTAGGATGACCCAAAAAGCTTTAAGAACTGTGCAGACACCCAAATAACCAATGACAAGCATAGTGGCTGCTTCATCTTGGGTTCCTTCCTACTGATTCCAACTAGTTGGGAAAAGGGAAAGGCAATGTTGATTGATTGATCCCAACTTAAATACTCCCCCATGTACCTTTGTAAGCAATTCAAACTTGAGACTCATTCTTCTGCCTTGAGAATCTATTTCTTTCAATAAAGTTTTATGCCACTTTAATATTGAGATCCTCAGTTTCACCAAGTGCTGCAATTTTTTCTTATTTTTTATGAGTGCTGCTAATTCTGGAGGTCGATGTAATTAAATCTTTGCCTAAATCTTTATTGCTGAAATCTACACCAATTCATGATTCTCTGAAGCTGGAACATCATTCAGTTCATCAATTTATCTATTTATCATGAAAGTCTATTCCACTAGGAGCACGAAATCCTCTCCACAAATGCTTAATCACTTCCAGAGTACTATTTGATTCCAAATACCATCCTTTTTACTAAAGAAAGGTTGGTCCAATAGGAGATACAAAAATGATCCTTGTGAAGATTAGAGTCAGGGCGTTTGTGTGGTCTGCCTTGTTGTATCCGATCAACACGGCTGATATGATTCACAGACGGAGGAGGTATATGGCTATCTCACCCCATATGTGCTTTCTGTGTAGACAGATGGAGGAGACCCTGGATCATCTATTCATTCACTGCGGAGTGACCTCTTAGATTTGGAGGTTCTTCTTATGTAGGATTGGGAAGTCGTGGCCTCGTGGGTTATGCCAGGAGGTTTGTGCTAGCCTTTTGCCTAGTGGAGCTTCCCGGATTTAGCAAAGGGGTCGTATTCTGTATCAACTTGTTTTTTTGGCTATCTTATGGCACGTGTGGAAGGAACGCAATCAGAGGATTTTTCAAGACCTTTACTCCTCGACTTCAAGTGTGATTGAGGGGATTATCGTATCTATGGCTTCGTGAGCGTCAGTGAGGACACAGTTTGGTGGTATCACAATTCAGGATATTCGGAGAGAGTGGTATAGGATCTCTGAGAGGCAGTTATTCTGAGTCCAGGAGCTTGGTGAGGTCTCCCCCCAACGGCTGGGTTTGTGAAGCTTAACATTGATGGCTATTCTCACAAGACTGATGGATTATCGAGTTTTGGTGGCATGTTCAGAGATAGTGATGGGAATATCCTGTTTGCTTTCTTTGGTCCAGGCAGCGGTGGTGAGGTGGAAAGGGCTGTTCTAGTGGCTGTTGTGACTGGTTTGAGGTATGCTAGACTGCGAGGTTATCAAGAGTTGATTGTGGAGTGCTCGTCGCCGTCGATTATCGATTGGGTGGAGGGTCTTAAGCAGTGAGTGTGGAGAGTTACTCATTTGGTGCGGCTGGTTTGGTCCTTACGTCGAGATCAGAATGTTTCGTTCCGTCTCGTGTCTAGGGGGGCCGATCGGGTGGCGGAGACTTTGGTGAGGAGGGGTTTAGGGAGGAATGATCTGTTCAAAGGGGTTCCGAATATGGAGATGATGTAGGAGGCCATTGGACTATCAAGTGGTTTGTACGAGGTTGTGGGTCTACCGACTGCTGTGTTTATGTGTTATGAGTGGGTTCTTTTGGATGGAGAGCTTTTTCTGTTTTTCTGTTTCTGTTCTCCGTTTTTCCTCTCCTTTTGCTTGACCTATCTCACTCGGGCATTGGAGATTGTACTTTTCATTCTTTGTCTCCCTCTCTTTATACAATTCATCAGTAATCAAAAAAAAAAAAAAAAGATTAATAGACAATCGAATTTGTAAGAACATGAATCCTATTCTATTGCTCCAGCCAATCAAAAGAAACTAGGGCTAGAAATAAAATTTGAAATTGCATGTTATACTGGGAAGGGGAAGGAGTGAGAGAAAAGAATACAAAGAACATACACACACACAAAAAGAAGGAAAAAAAATAGGAAATTATGTGGTTTCCTGTGATTACCACCATGGAAGTTCGAGATTCACACATTAATTTCCTGGAAGTACAATTACAACACTCCATCCCAACTCATTGGCTCAATATGTGATAAATGGACCCACACATTACCCATTGAACCCATGTTCGATATGACATGACATCATAAGAATATAGGTGGAGGATATGTGCCTGACACTTAATTTTGCAACCACCTCTTTAGATATAGTTTTTTTTACATTAGGTATATAACTGATACTCTGACCATGCACCCAACATTAAGAGGTCATTTTTTTTTTTATCAATAGCATTAAGAGGTCATTAAAAATGGTTAAAACCAGCATTCTCTTGTATAACCTTAATCCATTGTCACGTGTGTATTTCCACATTGTCATGTTTTAAATTTATAGGCTTTATTTTATATTTGAATATTTTCTCTATTAGATATAAATAATGGAATGTATGTATAGCTAGCTTCTTTACGTGAAAATTGTATGTTCGTTATTTTTTTTTTAACAAGTTACATGTTCGAGTATACATACCTGATGAGCGGTTTAACCAAGTCCAGTACCCTAAGATGAGAGGAGGGGATCAAGCAGATCAGATACTTAGATACATATCTGTACGCGACTCTTGTACCTAATTCCATGGAACATAGTTAACAACGCAAATCCTGTTTTACTATTCAAGCCTATAAAAGATCGTATCTTCAGTTAACTTATGTGCCTTTAATCATTTTTAACTTACTTTATTTTAGTCCCTTTTGGTCTTCCTCAGTCTTTTTGGATCCTTCAACACGCAAACCATTTAATCTGACTTTATTTTACAAGGTTTATTCCTGCACTCTCTAGACAAGTCATTTCTTATCTTAATTTTCGCGCATCCAACTCAGCTATGTTCATCCCATGAATGTGTTGTTTCTAAGTTGCCCAAGATTTTACTACAAAACATAGTTATTCTAATAGCAATCTACTAGAATTTACCTTTCAACATGACTGGAATCTGTCAGTCACCAAGACACTAAAAACATCTCTCCACTTCAGCCATCCAACTCTAAATCTATGTGGCAACAAATCCTCCTCAATATCTCCATTCATGTGGCTTATTGATCTAAGACAACGGAAATGGTAACATGTGAAAATTTACAGCCTCTTAATTATTACTAATGTTCAAAATGGACCTCCTCAAACAAGCAATTCCCAACCAACCAAGCAATCCCAATCTCTACACGACAATAGGTCAATAGAGAACCTTCAGTGAGAAACTGACAATTCTTTATGGAAGAATCTCAAATCAGTATTTGTTTCAAAAATGGACCAAGGCCATTCATCAGGCAGTTGACAAAGAAGCTATGATGTTGGAGAAGTTACAAATTGCAGACGGGAACACCCCTTAGAAACCATAGTCTCAGTTCAACCTTCTTTCTCCCCATTCCCAACCCTTCAAACCCCAACTCAACCTCCATTACTAAACCCACTACCCCAACCCAAATTCTCTGTGAAGATGCAAAATACCATTGTGTTACCTCCCAGGTCGCTTTGTCATTCTAGGAAACATTTTGTACAAGCAATCCTTCAATGGAATTCTTTTGTGCAAGACTCAAGAAAAAGGTTTAATGACAGCTACTCCCCCAACCAAAAAAAAAAGTTTAAAAGCTTCCAACAAGGCGACAACCACACTCATCACCTGCAAACAGCCTATACCAAGCTCCAAATTCAACCCTCAATCCCACTATCAACCACCCACAACATCTATTACCCTTTATCAAACCTCCCTCCTTTAACCTAAACCAGAACACAGATTTAGACAGTTATGATGAGACTGCCCAGACTAACACCGCTTTCCAAAGATTGATTATAACTAATGAATGTAAAATCTTTAATTTTGCAGAGGTGAACCAACGGACCTTTCGCATAATGGAAAGGAGCAGGGATCAAACTAGCTCTGTCTTTGAAAAGAATGCAGTCATGTGGATCACTAGGAGCCTTAAGGAGGCAGCGAACCAGTTTGGAGATACAAAGGAGGTCAGATCTTCAAGAATTTTCAGCGATGAACGGGTAGAATTTTGGAGGACAAAGAGAATGAGAAGGGCATATTTTTGTCTATCAATGTTCCTTGGCAAGGGGAGATCCATTAGACTATTTGTGTTGGAAGATAATAAATAAATGGGGCTGGAGAAGTTTTTTGGCATCCTTGCCCAATTGGTTACATCCGACAAATAAACTTCCAGCGAGATCCACACCTGAAACTGTGGGAATTGATGTTTTGAATGTAAACAATACCAGAGTAGGGGTTGTCAACCAGGGGTCATTATCTAGGGTGTGTTTGGTTAGTGGGAAAGCATGGGAAAGGCAAGTATTTAGCTACTTTCCTATGCTTTTTGGGTGTTTGGATGATGGGAAAACGCGGGGCCCATTGGAAAACACTTTTCCTAACTGCCTCAAATTCCAGTCAAACATCTTATTTCTTTTCCTCTCAAAATGAAGGGAAACATCGGAAAGGAAAGTAAAGTAAAGTTATCGCATCCATCTTCTCTTAATGACAATCGGGGCTGGGCTCATGTGGGGCCCATTGGAAAGCACTTTTCCTACTTTCATTTCCTTTACTTTACTTTACTTTCCAATTACTTTCCTTTCCCGCGATACTTTCCGACCAACCAAACACCACCCCTAGGGATTAAGATTGATCCATCAGGCAAAGAAGACCTAGAAAAAAGAGTTTGGCTATCCCGTTTACGCTCGAGAAACAAATAAACCAATGGGACATGGTGTGCAAAGAGTGAGCAGAATATTGTGGAGCTCCTAAGCCGTTTGAGCTCCTCCCAATATTTACCAAGGAAACAGTGTTTTTTGCTCCCCAATGACAGCCATGGAGCCTTTCGTGAGTAGAGATCCTTCAAATTGAGTAACAAGTCCCATGTTTGCCTGAGAAAATGGTTGGTGGTGAAATACAAGATGTAAACATCTAATAATGACAATCGGGCCTGGGCTCACGTGCTAGGTTTTGCCACCGCATATGCAATCGTCTTTGGTGTTCAAAGCAATGAAGTGTTTGAGGAAGGTTGATCAACATTAGAACACACGGACTGAGAGCTCAACTTAACAATGGTGAGGATTAAGGCTTAACCAAGCAAGGAGTCCAAGAGCTGTAGTAGCTTATTTAAAGGAGAAAGGACTATTGTTGATGGGGGAGACATCTGTCCCAAATTCCTGGTGGAGCTGTGTGTTATTTCAGGGGCTGAGGTTGAAGATGATGACATGATACACCATGTGCAACCCGTCATCACCAACCCCATCCATAATATCTATGTGGGCAAGGAGCACAGACAAAACATGACAGATGCTGGTCACTCTAACAACCCAGGTTCATTGTGCCCTATAACCTAAACAGGGTTAGTAACACCATACAACATCATCTAAATCTTGGCTTTAATTCTGGTGGGTGAAATACCTCAAGCCATGGGCCTGGAGCAAACTGGATAGCCTATCTCGCGCACCTGGCCCTTTGAATGATAGATGTGGACTGAGCTTGCGGGACCCATGCAGTGAGGCACCACGAGCAGGCAGGTTGTTGCCCGCCCATCAGCTGCTCTGCTGGATAGGCAAGATACTATGGGCCCAAATCTAAATTGTATTACAAGGAGCCAAAGTCCAAGAGACTGATGTTCAAGAGGGAGAAACCGAAGATTATCCAATATACCTCAATGCATCAAATGATTACCATTATGAGGTCATTTTTCTCGTATTGTGGGGGGTTCAAGAAACTTCACATTTATCAATGCGTACACATGAATGAAGGATCAACCAGTGAAAAGTCTACTGTCCTCATGAAAGCACAATAAAGCACCCACATGCAAGTGTCAGCAAATCATTTACTAGATCATACAATGCCAGAAAAATGGCATGATAATGGAAATTACCTGACATAACGAGTTAGGTTGGATATTCAGAAAGTGCCAGAATCTACGGAAACTCCGAATATTGTCCCAAGTATCTATATCAGCTCATATAAAAGTGGAAATATCACAGCTAGACTTTCTTGATTTCTATTGACCCACAAAACATTTTTTATGACTGTTCAAGAAATTAAAAAGTTCAGGTGATTTGGATCATCAGACATGGTTGATTTTCTACCTTCAAACCTACTGGGTAGGTCTCATCGTGATTAGCATTCGCATTACAACATTTAGGAGCATCAGCAGGAAGCCACTCTTTTGTGTTGGTGCTTTGGCCTCCAAGATATTGTGCCATGCGGTTTCCTTAGAAACTATATCCATGAAAAGTTGAAAAGGGACTCTACTAGCTAGCAGAAATGATGGGATCACATACAACACCTAAAAAGTACAACAATACACCACATGATTAGGCCTGTAAACAGATCGGATTTGAAGCGGATTCTGTTGAATCCGAATCCGAATCCGATCTGTTAAGAAATCTACTAGACCCGAATCCGAATCCGAATCCGACGGATCTTCATAAATTCTATCCGAATTCGATTATGATCCGAAATCCGATTCGATCCGAATATCCCAAAATCCAAGTCTAGAAGAGAAGAATGCTGGAAACTTCGGGTTTTTTTTTTTTTTTTTTTTTTTTCAAGGTAATGTTAGTATGTTTCACGAATAATGATACCATGTAGTTATAATGTATAAAAGTAATGCATGTAATTGAATGAATATGTTGTTATGTGAAAACACTATTCATAGATAATGATAGTATGTGGCACACTATACAAAAACAAATACATGAGTTTTAATTATATAATCGAATCGGATTTATATAGATTCACATTTGATTCGATTATAATCGGATTTTTCGGATTCGGATCTTAAACGAATTTCGGATTGAAAATATCTTACCAAATCCGCTATAATCGGATCGGATTCGGGTCATGATCCGATCCAATGTCAGGCCTACACATGATGGTACAAGATAAAGCAAATGCAACAAAGATAATTTCATAATGATTTTCAATTCAGTTCAATACCTTATTAATATTTTACTGAGATAACTACAATTATAAAATTATAGATTTCTAAAATTAAAAAAAAAAAGTTAGAATATAACCAGATATACAAATTATTAGCTTAAAACTTATTTCATCTAAAGTACTCACCAGTGAGCATAAATTATATTCCCATATATGATAGCATTCAAAGTCATATGCTTCTCTTTGGCCTCCTCAAACCATTTATCTGCAGCTCTTCCAATGAAACA
>JAUPMG010147941.1:0-11089 GCA_031762675.1 Pachysandra terminalis
TAATATCTAATTATATCTGCTCTGGCAGGGTGATTCCTCAACTCATGTTAATTTCTTGGGTCGGTCTAACCCTCTATGGTCAAGGTCTTATTGATCATTGGCTTAGGTCACAAGTGAGGTTAAGTCTAATTAGTTTGGCTAATTAGACCTCTAATTACTCTTAGTCTAGGATCTGGGATCAGGTCATTACAAGAACCCTTGGCGACCTCTTGGTGCACCGACCAACGCGCCTAGCACACGCCGAAAGCATCACGGCGACCCCAAGGCGTGCCGAAATCTGTCAAGTTGATCCAAATTGATTATATTTTTTTGAGCATATGTATTTTGATCTCATTAGACCAATTCTGATGTTATTTATGCTTGATTTGACATATTTCAAATACTCATACCCTATTTGGACTATTTTGCATACTGGTTGGAACATGATATTTTGATATGATTGCTTTTATGTGTTTTTAACATGTCCAACATGCTAGATAGGCTTATTACATCTTGTACACATCAATTTCATGCTTAGTTAATGTGTGCCCTATCACTTACACATCATACGCCTTATGACTATGGATTTAGTCTATAGATTAAACCCCTTTGCATGTAAGTCAATACTGTTGGATGTTTAAGGATGTTACGAGATTACTATGATCTGGAAATCACAGTAGGTGAGGAGACTTATGCATAACTATTCCTGGAGTTGAGGGACTAGTTATCCCAATATACCTATTTTGATTCTTGTCTTGCGAGATGAATGCCCGTCTTGTTGGATGGATGACCGAGTGAAATTTTGTTAGTAGATCTGTTTATGTATGACTCACAAGGAACACTTCACATTGGTAAAGCCCTGGGATTTTTCACCACGATCGGAAATAAAGTGAGGAAACTGGGACCTCTAGGTCGCAAATCATAGAAACTATGATGCGCACATGGAATAACCTCCTATTCTAGTCGTGTATTTAGAGGATGATATTCATCTTGTTTAGTCAGGGGTTTGATCGGGTGTGAAATATACATTAAACGAATACTATACAACATATTGCATAGATTGTTTTCAATCACATGTGGTAATCTTAATTGTTAGGTGCACAACATGCGTTAATAATTGAATCAACCCCATTATATTGCATATTATATGTTAATTTCTCACATTGCATTAGATTACATGTCTTGTACATATCACATTCATACTTGCACTTTCAGCATATATTATACACATATTGACTTTTATAATTCATTGTTGATTACAGATTACCATTGAAGAGTGGCCTTGGCTCTATTTCAAATTACAAACCATGTTCAATTTGTTTAATTACTGATCTAGGGGTTGCTGACGCTTTCGAGCACAACATATTTCAAAAGCTATAGATGATGAAGACATGAACCATGAGGACCAAGGAGGAGAACAAGGATGTTCTTAAGATTTTAACTTTAGTTAGAATTTTATCCGATGATTTGACTACATCTGGTAGTAAGGTTTTATTCAATGTAATTCAATACTTAGTTAAATAGGTTAGTCAATAGGGATCTGATTTAAAGCATCAGACTAGTTTTATCTTATTTTCCACTGTTTTCTGTTTGAAGGATGTTATGTGATTGTTACTATTTTTATAACATTACTTTCCGTACTTATCTTATATAAAATCCACATTAATGTTAATAATTTTGGCTACATATCGTTTATCCACTCCCATTTAGATATGAGGTGAGAATTGCAAACTAGATTTGGGGATTCCAATGAGATCTCTAGATTTGGATCGTGACAGAAAGATAAATGCAGTCAATACTGATGGCACATGGCGGAGATTTTGGACATGTTCTAGAAACCATTGCTCCTCCGTCTACTTTGAAAAATTGCAAACAAGACTTCATACATCTCCGCGAGTTATATGACATAGCGGCTCACAACCCAAGACGTCTTGAGATCAATTGGCCTCATACTCTCCCAATTCTTCGCAAGGCAGTAGAACCATATTAAGGGATGTTCTAGAGCTCTTCCAAGTTTTTCCCATGTCGGATTATGTATCTACCTATCAAGTGATGTGGGTGGACTATATTGTCTTGATAGAAGATGTCACACCCTGGATCTCGTGGCATGAATCTTATGCGGTGTTCCAACCATGGAACACAGATCACCGTATCAAAATACAACTAATAAAAGCAATTAAGATCACTTCTATTAAACCATCAGAGTGCGGAAACAATGATAAAAACAATTACATAAAAATTGTGACTTCAGAAGAATCAATGAGCCTAAACAACACAAACCAGAATTTAACTATCTAATTACATCCAACAAAATCCATGAAACATAACATATTGTTCAAAACAGAAAAATGAATCCCAGCAACTAGCCCATGTCCATTCTCATCACATCTAAACCTGCAACATGAAAAGTTGCATGAGCTTGGAATCCTCAATGAAAAACAATTTTGTCACCAATCCTCATAGAATATTGTTAGTCTAAAAACCAAATACAGCGATGAAACATGTTACCGTTAAAAGAAAGAAATACGATCACAAATATTACACCATTTCCCAAGCATTAGCTTTTAATTCACATCATTATATGAATATTTTAACAGTACATAGAAGAAAGAATATTATGAAAAATGAAAAAACACGTAATGAATGATGAATGGATGAATGGTATGACGATTAAAACACAAGCAATGCAACACACAATTTATGAATGCTAATGAATGCAAATTCCAGTGATCAACAAGTTTTCCAAGTAATTCATACGTGGTATTCCTTGCTCTCTCTCTCTCTCTCTCTCTCTCTCTCATTGCATCACGTAACCTCACCTCCCACGTGTACATCGTGGTTTTGTAGGATTTCAACCTACCGAGCTCAATTCCCAAAGAAATTTTTCAACCGCATCTGGGGTTTATTCCCAAGGATTTCGCATAGGAATCGTCCTTTAAAAACCAAAGTAACGATAATAATAATACATTAACACACATTCTTCACATATGTTTGTCTCACAGAGCTCAATTCCCCCAACCAATCCATCCTCATTCAATATACACATCAAATATCAAGCTTGGTTACACAGGGCTCAATTCCCTTAACCAATTCATCCTCGTTCCACGTATCCATAGGATTTCAAGTGACAACGCCCTTCAGAAGGTACATGCACGCCCATACACGAATAATCCATCGGATGCTATCACGGGTATCCTTTCCACATATCCGTAGGATTTCCAGTGATAACACCCTTCGGAAACTACCTATACGCCTATACACACGAATAATCCGCTGGATGCCATCATGGGCATCCTTTCCACATAACACAACTATATAACAATAATAAGTAACATAGCACATCGACTTATCATGCATGAAATCATTACTTTAGGATTCTAATGATGATCCCCATCAGAAACTATCACAAGCATCCTAACCAGCGTTCAAAACACACTAACCAATCCCAAAATAGGCCCTGTCGGCAGGTTGATTGGTGTACGGGTGCCTACGAACAGACCACTACAATGAAATTTAGTCCATGTCGGCAGGGTGGCCGGTGTACCGGTCCCTGTTGATGGGTTACGGGAACAGAATCTCATATTCGTCCCGAATGCCCCAAACTTGAAAACCTTCAATCCAATTCAACCCGAAGTCATGTTTTAGAAATCAAAACTATTAAAAATCATTACTAAATCGAATTGCAACACGTTAAATCACCATTTAACCAAATCAATGAAATAAAACACACATTTAACATCACACACCCATGGTGTAAATCCAAATCACAAATCAGACAAATAGACAATTAAATCTTGAATAAATACCGTTAAAATAACAGTGGAATAGAACGAAACACAATATCATCAATTATTGAATATAATGGAATAAGTTATCTTTCATACATAAGACATTCAAGATAAAAATTCATATGGCAAATCCAATATCGATCGCAAAATTCCATAAGAACCGTGCAAAAAATGCAACTTACAATGTTCCAATATGCGATTACTACGGTTTCCTTCTCCTCCTCCTCCTTGTTCTCTTCTTCTTCTTTTCCACTTCTTCTTCCCCAAGGCAAGATGACGGCTAGGGTTATCTCTGACTTATTCTATTCTTATTCTCTTATATAAAAATCTTCCACATCTATTCTCTATTAATAAGGAAGGAGAGTGAGAAGGATAAGGAACTTTCCTTCCTTCTCTCACTTTCCAAACCCACGACACCTACGTAACCCAATTAGTTTCTAATTTGAATTCACTTTTTATAAATTACAGATAGTTGCCTGAAAAAGCCTTATAATTACACCTTAACCCCAATAGAGTAGTTTGATTAATAATTAACCCAAAGCTCTAATTTACCTATGAATCAAGATCATTAATTACAGGAAAATTATTAATTAATTCTCATAAAACCTCGTTTTAATTGTTTTTTCATTATTTAATTCATTTAATTAATCCCGATTAATCATTATATTTAATTTTTCGGATCCGAGTCACTACAGTCTTCGCGCCTTTTTGAAATGTCGTCCCCAAAATTAATCACAGTTGATTTCTAGAATTCCCAATCTTACAGTCAATTATGCTTGGTTATGATATTTCAAACTTAGTATAAGTTCAAGTACACAACCCCTAAACAATCACTTCATTCACCAAATTCAGCAAACAAGTCATGTTATAAACACCACAAAATCATGTGATTTCTAGGCTTACATCTCTCTATGTTCCTTCCTAGGTCTCTCCAAAATTGAGAGCCTCTAGATTTCTAACTTGGAGTAATCATAACAAGTAATCACAAATTCATGCTATGCACACAACATACAACTGCAATCATGTGAATCCAAATGTTCATGTCTAAGTTCTCTTCTCCTTAGGCAATCTAACCTAGAGCTTTGATACCAATCTGTCGTGCCCCGGATCCCATGGCATGAATCCCTATGCAGGAGGCATAAATATCGATGTGATACATTCGGGTTCCAACCACGGAACGTGGATCATCGTATCAAAAGTCAACTAATAAAAGCAAATAATATCACTTCTATTAAACCATCAAAGTGCGGAAGTAACGATAAAAATAATTATATAAAAATTGTGACTTCACAAGAGTCAATGAGTTTAAAGAACACAAACCAGAATTTAACTATCTAATTACATTCAACAAAATCCATGAAACGTAAAAATAATGTTCAAAACAGAAAAATGAATCGCAGCAACTAGCCCATGCCCATCCTCATCACATCTAAACCTGCAACATGAAAAGTTACGTGAAGTTGGAATGTCGAGTAAGATACAATTATGTCACCAATCCTCATAGAAAACATTGTTAGTCCAAATCCAAATACATCGATGAATTATGTTACCATTAAAAGAAGAAATACGATCACAAATATTACACCATATCCTAAGCCTTTGCATTTTATCCACATCATTATATGAATATTTCTATTAGTACAAGGAAGAAAGAATATTATGATAAATGCAGAAAACATAATGAATGATGAATGAATGAATGCTATGACGATTAAAACACAAGTAATGCAAGACACAATTTATGAATGCTAATGAATGCAAATTCCAGTGATTAGCTGGTTTTCCAAGTAATTCATACTTGCTATTCCTTCCTCTCTCTCTCTTATCACATCACGTACCCTCACCTCCCACGTGTACATCATGGTATTGTAGGATTTTCAACCTATAGGGCTCATTTCTCGTAGCTATTTCTCGACCGCTTCTGGGGTTTTTCCCAAGGAGTCTACATTAGGAGCATCCCTTTTGTCACGTCCCAGATCCCGGTACCCGAATCCCTAGGAGGGTGGCATGGATCACGAGGTGATACCTTTGGGTTCCCAACCATGGAACGAGGTTCACAACAACAATCAGATAATAAAAGTAACTATTACTTCTATTAAACCAATCAGAGTTAGGAAGCAAAAGTCTAATAAAAATATATTCAAGTCACATCCAACTATTCTAATGGTTTCAGAACAACCTACAAGAAAAATCAACACAAGATCTAATAAACTATCCCAGCAACGAAACAATAAAGGTAAACTTCTATAATCTAGCAAGATAGCAGTCCGAGTCCAAGTTCATCCATGCTAACGTAAACCTCAACCTGCAACATGAAACGTTACAGTGAGCTTGGAATGCCCATATAAACAATATTCTTGTCATCCATCCTTGTACCACACCGTTAGTCCAACAATAATAATATTTTTAATAACAGTCACATGTTATCCAAATCAACCATGCATTCGCACAATCAGGTCACATAAGCATGTTATGAAACAGTACATACAACAGATAATAAATACCATGCAAGATGCAATGCTCAAGGATGCTCAACACAATATGAGGTCGCATGCATTTCATGAATGACATGAGTGCAAGTTTCCAAGCCGGTGATCAACCGGTGCCAAGTATCACATACTTGGTGCTGCTAGCATGATCCAATCACATTTCAACCACAACAACAACAATCACAACTCCCACGTGTACATCGTGGTTTTGTAGGGTTCGCAACCTCCCGGGTACAATTCCCGAGCTATTTACTTGCATTTAGGGGAACGACCCCAGGGAGGTCCTACACAAGGACAATTACCCACACCTTACATTTAGGGATTACAACCCAGGGAGGTCTTCATAGGATGATTATTCACTAGCATTTAGGGATTCAAACCCAGGGATATCCTCACAGGATGGTTACCCACAACAACGACCTCAAACCCCGATCCGTTGCTGCCCGGTTGACCGGGCAAGCTTTTCCACACGATAGTAAGATTTCGGTGAGAACATCCTTCTAAAGCTATTCGTGCGCCCATACACACGAATAATCCGTTGGATACCATCACAAGCATCCTTTTCACACTCAGTAGGATCACCGGTGATAATACCCATCAGAAGTTGCCTATGCGCCCATACACACAAACAATCTGCCAAATACCATCACAAGCATCCTTTCCACAATCCATATATCACAACAAGTACAACAATCAAGTTACTATGTGTCCACAACCAAACAGGATCAACCTAAAATGGAAATGGTGGTCACATAGAACTCGGAACACCAAGGTGGACTCTCCATGGTCAAGTCTTGCTTCCGAAAATCAATAACAACAATGGTTGAAGCCCCACACAATCCACCTAGGTCATCTTCCCTAAAATTCTATACACTGTGCAACTTATTGGGTCGTTGGCAGAGGAGTTAGTGGACCGAGGTCTGTTGAAGGGTAAAATTGGTCTAAAAACACATCTCTCTCACCAGAGGCATCGGTAGACCGAAGCCTGGCGAATAGCAAAATTGGTCAGAAAATACTCTTTGTTGGCAGACGCATCGGTGGACCATAGCCTGCTGAACTGCGCGATTCTTGGTTTTCCTACATTTTTCTTTTGGTCACGAAATCCAAATCTAGGTTATCGTGTCGACTCTAAACATCGCAAATCTACTTCTATAACTCAGAAAACATACATAAACAACCACAAATCATTTAAAAACCAATATAACAAGAATCTAATCATTTGATCATCAAAACACGCGAGCCATCATTCAAATCAAAACTTGAGATATATATTTCAATAAAAGACATGTGAAATATCAATTCAAGGAATCAATCTAGGAGACGACTAAGATGCAATGCAAGAATTATACAGAGATTAAAATTTACCTCATGCTATGCTAGTTCCGGATTCAATCAATAGCCCAATCACCTATTCCTCTTCCTCTTCTCTCCTTCTTCTTCTTCTTCTTCTTCTTCTTCTTCTTCTTCTTCTCTTTTCTCCACAGCAAGCTTCTAAGATCTCAGATCTAAAACTAGAGCAAGAATGAGATGAGATTGGAAACCCCATTCTCTTAAACCTCTCTTGCCAAAACACAAACCCACGGTTACCATAACCGTCACACACGTCCCCATGGTCGCGCGCTAAAAACAATGATTCTAACTGATTTAGTTTTCTCTAAATCAGTCCCCCTCTCTTTTATCATATTAACACAATGACCCCCAAATCCTATACTTATGATTCAATTATAACTCTATTGTCAATTTAGCAAATTAAACGACACAAATAATTTTAAAAAATCCATAATTAATTCCTATAACACTCTTATTGATTTATCCTCCTTAATTCTCTTTATTAATTAATCTTTAATTATATTTACCCCCATTTTTGGAAGTTTCTAGAATACCGAATCCTAGAGTCTGTTATGCTTGGTTATGTCATTCTTAATTTAATACACTTGGGCATACAACACAGAGCAATTCACGTCATATTAATTCATGCAAAAAAAGTGAATCAGAAATTAAACAAGTGTGTGCATTGCATTCCTTGAATCACCACGTTAGCAACACTGCCTTCGTACTCTCTAACATTCTAATCCAAAGCATTTGCCCGACCTCGCTGAGTGGGTCGAGTCAGCACTGTCACGCGTCCTCCAACTTGCCTCAACAAGTCTGGACAAAACCTCCGATTGTTCCCATCTTTCTGTAGTTGAAACACGTAGGTGGTGGGTGCGGCTGAGATGATGCCCCAACACGCTCCGTGTTGTCAACCGAAAGTGAACCATCCCTGCTTTTCTGCTTCTTCTAAAACCTATGTTCCCCATTCTGACCTTTAGATCTTCATGCCACTCTCTTATCCCGATTACTCCTCTTCTCATCATGTTCTTGGCGATCTCAAGCCCTCCTTAAACATGGCAGCTTTATCAACCTCGTTCGCTATCATGTGAGTAGAAAACCTTGACATCATAGTGAATTTAGCTTCATACTGCTTAACCGTGAGTGAGCCTTCCTCCAGTCTCATAAACTCCATTGTTATCTACCTCCTGTAACTACTCGGAAGATACGTGTCTAGGAATTGACTCTAAACGTCTCCCAATCCATTACACCATCTAGGTTCCTGTCCAACATCTCCCACCAATGGAGTGCCTCACCCTTTAACATGAACGTGGCCAATGACACTCTCTGGTCATCAAGACACCCCATGGTCTTGAACATTCGCTTTATGTCTAACAGCCAGTCTTGAGCCTGATGTGGCTCACCTAAACCCTCAGAAGTTGGTGGAGTAATTTTCTTGACCTTCTCCAACCACATCATCGATGTCCCCAGAACTCCTTTCTGTTCAGCCCTTGCTTGCCTCTCCATCACATCCCTTTGAAAAGTTGCCATGTCCTCGAGGATATGATACACTCCAGAAAGCTGAGGATCCGCATCAGTCCTAACCTCAGAAGATGATCTCTCACCTGCTGCTGCTCTCATCCTACCAGTCACCTACAAACCCGAAGTAAACCATAAGTCTTCTATCACATCCTATGTTCTCATAAACAAGCAATCATACAAGTGATCACTCAATCATGTTATACACACAACACACAATTCAATCATGTGAGTCCTAGTGTTCACTTCTACATTATCAACACCCTAGGAAACCTAACCTAGAGCTCTGATACCAATCTGTCACGCCCCGAATCTGATAACCAAATCCCCAGGAGGGTGGCACGGATCAAGAAATGAGACCTTCAGGTTCCCAGCCATGGAGCACTGCTTACAATAGAAATCCAATAATAAAAGTAACGATTACTTCTATTAAACCAATCAGAGTGCGGTAGCAAAAGTCCAATAAATTCAAGTCACATCCAACAATTCTAATGGCTTCAGAAGAGCCTACAACCAAAATCAACACAAGAACTAATAAACTATTACAGCAACGAAACAATAAAGCTAAACTTCTATAATCTATCAAGATAGCAGTCCGAGTCCAAGTCCATCCATGCAAACGTAAACCTTAACCTGCAACATGAAACGTTGTAGTGAGCTTGGAATGCCCATATAAACAATAATGCTGTCATCAATCCTTTTACCACACCGTTAGTCCAACAATAACAATATTATTAATAGTAGTCTCATGTTATCCAAATCAACCATACATTGGCACAATCAGGTCTCATATAAGCATGTTATGAAATAGTACATAAAATTGATAACAGATACCATGCAAGATGCAATGTTCAGGAATGCTCAACACAATATGACGTCGCACACATATCATGGATGCAAGTGCCTAGACATGAGTGCAATTCTAATGCGAGTTTCCTAACAGGTGATCAACTGGTGCCAAGTATCACAAACTTTGTGCTGCTAGCATGAACCGATCACATCTCAACCACAACAACAACAATCACAACTCCCACGTGTACATCAGGGGGTTTGTAAGGTTCGCAACTGTCACGACCCTAATTTCTGGAGTGGATCTCATGCGTACATGATCATCGCCCCAAAATGTCAGGCATGATTCTCACCCCTCACCAGGAGGTGGTAAACAAGTTAGTAATCAAAGTCAAAGTAAACCCAATTATAAAATTAAGTAATTACCTTGACTATTGCAATCCATAGGTGTGTATAGGAGTCTCCTATCCCGATCCACCCTCAGAGTCTAGCAGAATACGTAGCGGAACCTGAAAATATTGTCAACGAAAGGGTAAGCTATAAAGCCGCGAGTAAACCCACAATAACCGGGTATTTACTCAGAAACACAATCCAATAAATAAATACGGAATACCATATAAGTGGATTATGATAATAAATAATAGTTCTCCATCTTTATGTCCTTATGTTCTTAACTATCGTGAATCAGCTTAAGATTATGATGATAGTTCATTACATGCACTTATACAATTCAATTTATAATTTTATTATCAGTGATATCCCGTAGTTAATCAATACATTTTCTCACATGTATAATTCTTCCTATTGAATATACTTACTTTACTAACATAATCTTATAGTTATCTGCTATGAAGTCTTATTCATAAAGCAATTAACATTCCATACTAATACTCTAAAGAGTTCTAATCCTTATTGGATTAGTCTCTGTCTTAATCAACATTCAGTCTTGCAACCATTTCTATGTGATTTAGATTCTATGATCTAAAGGACACATAACTAGTCCCATTCATTAAGTGATGTAGGGGAAGTTTTCACTTAGATCCTAAACATCGGTCAATTAGGTTGTTTACTTATATTCACCATTTGTTCACACATACATCCACATAACCTACTATTCAACATTTACTAATCCATGACTTACCATATTCCACATTCCACATTACATTTAACAATCACAATCTATAACATTTACTG
>JAUPMG010147952.1:0-11089 GCA_031762675.1 Pachysandra terminalis
ATCACCACCACCATCACCACCACTGCCACTGTCACCACCCCACCACCACCACCACCCCCCACCACCACCACCACCACCACCACCACCACCACCACATATAATCTTAAATTGGTCTTGCGACACCATTTCTGCTCCAAGAGGTGTTAACGTAGGATATGCCTGCACGTAGGATATGCCTGCCTAACAAATTAATTTATGATTAAAAGTCCCACCACCACCACCGACGGACGACGACGTATAATCTTAAATTGGTCTTGCGACACCATTTCTGGTCCAAGACGACGACGTGTAATCTTAAATTGGTCTTGCTACACCATTTCTGGTCCAAAACGTGTTAACGTAGGATATGCCTGCCTAACAAATTAATTTATGATTAAAAGTCCCAATAGTCGTTACGTAAACAAATTAATTTCTGATAGCTTGTTCCTGGCAATTCGTCTGGACTTCGAAGGGAGCGGTTTCGAGATCTGAATTCGTCTAGCGAGCTGATTCTCCGGTGTTGAAACAAAACAAAGGTAAGCGAAAAGGACATCTTCGCTTAGCTAAATTTTAGGGTTTGTAAAGGCTTATTTGAATTGGCAACGAACTTCTTCAATTCGCGTGGAAAATAGCTAAAAAGTCAACTGATTAATCCTTGGTTTGAAAAAAGTCATCTTCCATTACCAGTTAGTGGTAAATCTTGTAAACTTCAAGGGGAAAGTATCAACTATTCGGTTCAGAGGAAAGAAAAAAAAAAAGATTGGTCAAAGTCAAATAAGTGGTGCGATGAGAAAAGTAATCGAACGGTTGTTTATGCTCTATTCGATGCATAGAGACAAAATCTTAGCCGTATATTCGTTGTCTTCCAATTGCTTTGTAGCCTAACTACTTTCTGCAGCCGGTTACGTGTGTTGCTCTGCTTTGCCCATGCCCATCAATTATCGTTGATGGCCTTTCTCTATCTTGTTTCCTTGTTGTTTCCGAGTCTTTTAATGCGCCTGAGTTATCATCCCCTGATAAGAAGAAAGTTTGGTGTAGGTTAAAGCGCTTGAGATTCAGCGATTCGAGTTTTGAGCGATGGCTTTCATCAACCTATCTTGCTCTACAACAGCTCTCTCACGTTCACAGTAATGCGCTCTCTCTCTCTCTCTCTCTCTCTCTCTCTCTCTCTTTCTCTCTCTGTGCTTTTGTTGGGTTATTTGGAAGTTTGTCTACAAATTACGTATTACCCATTGTGTTTTCGTTTAAATTTGCTATTTGGGTGTGAACTTCATCTGGGTGTTGATTTTCTTATCCTGTCTCTGTGTGTGTGTGTGTGCGCTTTTGTTGGGTTATTTGGAAGTTTGTCTATAAATTACATGTTACCCATTGCCTTATCGTTTAAATTTGCTATTTGGATGCGAACTTAATCTGGGTTTTGATTTTTTGTTCTGTCTTTTTAGCATTTTGGGTGTATTTTAGATCATCTTTTGTAAGTTTAGCTAAAATGGTTGACCCAAAAAGAAAAAGGAAAAAAGCTTGAATCTGATATGAGTTTTGCTAGTTTTTTTTGGAAATCTCGTTTTGCTAGTTTTTCTCCCTCGTATCTCTATGGATACGAATGTAATTAGCTTATGTATTTGTGAAATGAACCACTATAGGCGCTCTTTTAGGGAAACTATAGAGAAACAAATAAGGGGGCTGGCTTTGATCAGATTTATTAGAGTTGCGATTGGATTCATCTATTGGGGATAGAAAAATGTATAGCTAACCTCATGCTACTGAGTGCAGAAATGGGCCAAAGAGATTTGGTTGCAGATAGTGCCATATTTGGTTTTGAGGGACTTATAAAAATTCCGATAATTTGAAAATTTATTGCACAGAACTGTTGTTTTTCTTCATTGTCAACAAGTTTTTCTTATCCATAATACGATTCCAGTCTGCCATGGTTCAAACTGAAAAGGATATTGGAAAAACCATCTTCTGCATACTATTGTTGTTGCCTTATAATTTTACATTTTATATATCTCTGTATATTTGGCCAGGTTTAACTGGATAAATCAATTTAGATTCAGTGAGTTCTAGTATGAATAGAGAATCTGACATGTCCAAGTTTTATTGCTTGAAGTTGAAAATAGTTACTAACTATAATGCTAGCTCTAATCTAGAGAATTTGACACTTAAATTTAAATGCAGCATGCAATGATATGCCTCTAAGCTCCAATTCTTATATTGTTCTACTAATTCTCATTTTTCCCTTCCAACCATATCCAAGTCTGGCTAACCCTCTTATTTCTGCAGACATCTCAAATACTTAAACTGGTTCAATGGGATGCACTCTGGGAACCCATTTGTAGTAAAGGGATATACATCAGATTTGGCCTTGATTAGATTGAATAGAAAATCACACTTAAGTCTCAAGGGTGATTTTACAGCTAGAGCTCAAGTAATATCTGGAGAAGGAGATCTCTTATTTTATCCCAACTGCAATACAGTTAAAGGAGAAAATACTTCTAATGATGAGCGGGCAGAACAATCAATTGGCCTTGAGATACAGCCTGATGCACTATCATTTGGAACACTTGCATCAGACATAACTCCCATAACTGATGGTTTTTTTGTTGATAATGACGAATTTGATTTGGATCGTCCTACAGAAGGATTGTCACCCATTCTAGAGGCCATCGAAGACATTCGCAAAGGAAAGGTTGGTTTCCTACTTGGTTTTTGCTATTTATTATTAATTAATTAATTTATTTTTATTCATTAGTGGTTTGGGTTGATCTGCAGATAGTAATTGTTGTAGATGATGAAGATAGAGAAAATGAGGGAGATCTGATAATGGCAGCGTCAATGGTAACACCAGAAGCTATGGCTTTTATTGTAAAGCATGGAACTGGAATTGTGTGTGTGAGCATGAAGGATCAGGACCTAAAGAGGTTGCAACTTCCTCTAATGGTGACACCAAAGGATAATGATGAGAAACTTAGCACAGCATTCACAGTGTCAGTGGTAAGCTGTTTGCTCCTGATATCACTTCGGCGAAGACAAATTTTATCTATTTATTAATGATTCTACTTTAATAAGAAACTTGAAAGTCTATCATCACACTCACCATTAGTTAAACCTTCAAAAGAAAGAAAAGAAGAGAAAAGAAAATACAAAAAATAATAATTCATCATATAAAGTTGCATCAGTAAGTTGCATTTTCTATCCAAATAAAATTATCAAGGACGAGATCACTTGAACGCATTATCTTCTGCATAACAAAGAATGGATATTAATGTTCAGATTATATAAATATGGCCACCTTATAACATAGGCAAAGCGGATCATTACATGGTTAGTATATGTTTGATTTTCTCAACACTATTAACAGCTACAGTTATATCTGTTTATCCAGTTGCAATTGTGGATTTCTTTCCTTTTATGGTTATTTGTTTCATAAACTTGCTGAGGAACTTCAATTTGTTTAGGATGAAGACGCATAATATCTTCTTCATGTGTATTTGATGTTTGCAAATTTATGCATATATATGGGTCCTATGTTATACTGTAAATTACGTTCTTATGTTGAGTGGTGGCAGGGGAATTGATTTTTCACCTGGGTAGTTTTGATAATCTATGGAAGTTGTTCGAATGTTTACCCTAGGAGCCAGATTTTTCATTTTTTTTTTTTTGATAGGTAATATGTATTGTATTAATATGAGATAAAATTTTCTACCAGACAGAAGTCATGTACAAATATAAAAATTTTCATTTTGATCTCCTTAGTTTTGTATTTGCTGGTGTCCTGATGGAAATGACAACCCTTTCTTGAAGCCATTTCCTCTTTAATTAAATGAGTTGTTGAAAGTTGATTTGGAAGAGTAGGAGCAATGAATTTCACTAATTGAATTAAAGCACAAAAAGTCATGTTCCTGTGTCAGTTTTTGATTTCTATTACGATACTATAAAGCATCAGTTGAAGTGATCCGTCACTCCTTTTACATGTTATGAATCGTGGTTTAGTAGTTACATGTTTTTCATGATATCTAGATGTTTTGTGCTTTTATGAAATTTGATCATTGTTTGGTGTTTGTTACATTGGTGTCCTGTAGGATGCAAAACATGGCACAACCACTGGAGTTTCAGCTCATGATAGGGCAACAACGATATTGGCTCTTGCATCTAGGAATTCTAAGCCTGAGGATTTCAACCGGCCAGGTCATATCTTTCCTTTGAAGTACAGGGATGGGGGTGTTTTAAAAAGGGCCGGACATACAGAAGCTTCTGTTGATCTTGCCATGCTTGCTGGGTTTGATCCTGTGGCAGTTCTATGTGAGATTGTGGACGATGATGGTTCCATGGCTAGGTTACCAAAGCTTCGTCAATTTGCTCAGAGGGAAAACTTGAAAATTATATCCATCGCTGACTTAATCAGGTATATTATCATGTGATCACACAAATGCTGCGTTAGCTTATACAAGTATTTTTTTGCTGCTTATCCAATTGATCAATTGCAATTTTTCAATTGAAAAAGTAGTAAAATGCAACTTTTAATATGTTCTTTTTTTTATTTTTGTTATAAATCTTGCCATTTTCGCTTAAGTTGCAATCATTCTCATTGCATATAATGGAATGAAAGAAATGAAGAGTCTTCAAATTGCCTTTGGAGGAGTGTTTTTATCTCTAATAGCTTGTTGGATTTCTTTATTTGTGGATTTTCCGAATGTAGATTATGATAGTTGTGTTGATACTGGGGCTGAGCTTTGGGGGCTCTAATCTCTGGGAGGGTATTGCATTTTTGTTTTGTAGGGCTGGCTAGTTTTTGAGGTTGGTCCATTACATATGGCTGGATTTTCACAGATTATACTATCAATATATTCATACTTTCCCAACGACACCCTCCCCCCTCCCAAAAAGAATTTTTTTTTTAAATAAAATAAAATTAATGAATAAATAAAATGGTTGTGAAAGTAAACAGATGATTAGATTGCTGTTTTGAAGTCTTGTTCTTGAGCCATAAATGTTTCAATTTTTTTTCATCTGGTCAATAAAAGTGTTTTCTATCAGAGAATAAAATAAAAAGGAGGGTAAGGTGAACTCTCTGTACGCCAATGGCATACAGCAAGTGCGGCGATCCTATACAGGTCGTTGGCTAGAAACTTCCTAGAGTTGCTGGCATGATAAAGACAGAAATAAACTACAAACAAATGCTTAACAGGCATTTGGTAGGACACTCCAGCGAATTCTTTAGAAGCTGAGGTCCAGTGAAAGACTGATCTTGACACCCTATTCTTCAATTTATTCATTCTACATTGAGCATTTATTTCCTTCCACATATTCCAACATAAAACAAGTGGGCACAGCTTCTATAGTAACTACTCCTTGTGTTCCTCTCCCTATTCCACCAGGTTTCTACAAGGCCTTGGGCATTATCTTGGAGAACCCCTACCACATGAAACCTCCTTGGAATTTTTCTCCAAATGGTACACAATTGGGAAATAATTAAATAAATCCATATCGATTTCTCATGACTCTTGCAACAATTACCTCGATTAGGAAGAGTTTCATAAACTTCTCATTGGCTGAAGAGTTGAAAGGAATGTTGCTAGAACTATACTGTCATTTAGAAGTAAAATTTCAAATGATTTCTTTTGAATCAATTCACTTGTGGATTGCACCATTTTAAGTTACTTGGCTGTCACAGTAGATAGAATTTGAAAGTAGAGAGCGAGTAAATGCAAACTAGAAGTGTGAAGGGGTACCTTGGAATGATAAAAGGTTTCAAATTAAGTTCAATTACGACCAAGTATGTGCAACAATTCTAGTACAGATGTGAAGGGGGTGAAGCACTAGTTAGAAAATGAGAACTAACAGATTCTCAAAAATGACCACTTCGATTACTTGGGGTAAACTATCCATAAGAAGGGAGATATTGAGGAAAGTGCTACATATAGAATTAAAGCTGGATGGCTTAAGTGGAGAAATGGAGAGGTGCTTCTAAAGTGTCATGTGCTCACGTATTCTTCATGCTAAAATGAAAATTTTATGGGCAGCCATTATACATGCTATGATGAGTGAATTGAAGCCACACAATGTAACTAACGATATGTTTTTTTATTATAGCTTGGGATGATTGAATAAGATTTCGGTTGTTGACCACAACTAGCTGGGAGAAGGCACTATTGTTATTTTCCATCAAAATCCATAAATGCCCATATTAAGTTTTAAAATCTGCAAGTTCTTTTGGGGCTCTTTTTTTTTGGGCGCCCCCCCCCCCCCCTCTTTTTTTCTCTCTCTCTCTCTCTCTTCTGGTTGTGGTTTTAGAAAAGTCAAATCCTCTCACAAAAACTTCTTTTTTTTTTGCTCTCTTGCATATGATTGTTCCATTAGAGTAATACTCCACTACTTATTTTTAAGGCTGTTGCTTTTGTTACTGAATTAGATGTAAGAAAAGCCCGTTCTAATATGGATTATAACTGGCAGATATAGGAGGAAGAGAGATAAACTGGTGGAGCGGGCTTCAGCTGCACGAATTCCCACAATGTGGGGCCCATTCAGAGCTTATTGTTATAAATCAATGCTGGATGGGATTGAGCACATCGCCATGGTGAAAGTAAGCAAGTTTCTGGAATTGAATTACTTGAATATTTTATTTTATCCTTTTGTTATTGTGGTTATTCTTATACTTCTAATTATTATTATTATTATTATTATTAATGTTGTTATTATTATTATGTAAAATAAACAGGCCACATGTGGGCTATTCAAAGGTCTTCTTGTTGATGCAGTAACCCTTTTGTCCAGATATGTTATTATCATAATGTTCTCTTGTATTGTTCTTCTCCACAAGAATCATGATACCTTATGGACCAAACCTTATTACCACTCTAAGTGAAAGCTAAATGTTGTAATACCTGGTTTAGTCTGTTGCTAATATGAGCTATACTCCATGTTGAAATGTGAGGCTGCGGGTTCAACCCCAGCTTATTTACCCAGAAAATGTTAGCATGATGAAAGCACCCTTATTTTCAAGTGTATATCCTTTGAAAATTAGAAATTTTTGATTTATATCAAATGTATATTTGTTATTTGTACAGAAGGTTTTCTGGTTATTGGTTAGTCAGATTAGGACCAAATTTCCTATAGAAACATCTGACAGATCAGGGTCAAAGTTGTTACCAAAACATCAGATTTCTGTTACTAGTTATAGAGATGAGCATGTGATAACATTAATATCAGTACTTCTATTGGAATTTTTGTATTGGTAAGTAAAACAGGTTTCTGTGATGTAAACAGGGTGAGATTGGGGATGGACAAGATATTCTTGTAAGAGTACATTCTGAGTGCCTCACTGGAGACATATTTGGGTCAGCCAGATGTGATTGTGGGAACCAGCTGGCACTTGCAATGCAGCAGATTGAGGCTGCCGGTAGAGGTGTGTTGGTCTACCTTCGTGGACATGAGGGAAGGGGCATTGGTTTGGGCCACAAGCTACGTGCTTACAACCTACAGGATGATGGGCGTGACACAGTGGAAGCCAATGAGGAGCTAGGATTGCCTGTTGATTCACGAGAGTATGGCATTGGTGCACAGGTACTGCATATGTAACTTTTTGTTAAAGCCTTTTTATGTTGCAATAAATCTAGTTTGCATCAAGGATAAGGTTTTTATGCTGCCACTTGATTGACTGCTTTTGAGACCTTTATCTGAAATTCTCGGGAATATAAACCTCTTTAAACAATGATGTTATGGTTGGCAAATCTGATTTAGATTTTAGTTGCTGCATGTTCCACAACCTGCTTAGAGTACTGAAACTCAGACTGGCATTCACTAGAAATGATACTTTATGAATAAGGTTCTTAATGAGCCAAACTCAACTCTGCCAGCTTGATTTGGGTTCGGGCGCGTGACTTCAAATCAATTTTTTGAACATAAAGGCATGGAGTGTGAACCATATTAGGACAGAAATGAATAAAATCATAAAAAATTCAATGTAACAATGTATCTTTTTAGAAATTGCCATATATTTGAGTTTGAATCTTTTGGTTTTATCGGAGCAAGGATGGTTAATTTTGTTTTAACCTTAGGGACATATTTTATTTTTCACTATTTTGCATTTACTTGGTTATCGAATTCATCAAAAAAGTATGGAAGAATCTAAAAGTTGTGATAGAATTCATCTATTTTGCATATTTTATTTTGTAGTATTTTGCATTTACTTGGTTATCGAATTCATCTAAAAGGCATGGAGTGTGAGCCCACAATTGGGTGCTGCAATATTCTAAAATCTATGGAAGAATCAAATTCAGGATTAAGAATGTGTAAGGCAGTTAAATATTTTCCTATTTTTACAACTTTTACTTTGGTTTAGATTTCTTTTATAGTTTGAATTTTGTTTTGCTAGGTTGTCATTTATAACTTCTATGATAAATATATAACTCAGGTCATGATGATGAAATTGTCTCAGTTCTTTTCCTATTATAGGTTATCCTTACAAGTTCTTCCCTTTATGGTACAATTTTGACAAATTTATACCTACTTGTAGATGCTACGAGATCTGGGTGTTCATACAATGAAGCTGATGACAAACAATCCTGCCAAGTACATTGGGCTCAAAGGTTATGGTTTGGCAGTTGCAGGCAGGGTCCCATTGGTAACTCCAATAACGAAGGAGAACAAGAGATATTTGGAGACAAAACGTGCAAAAATGGGGCATGTTTATGGTTTGGACTTCAACGGTCGTCTAAGTAATCTTATCAGTGAAAACGGCAAACCAAGCGTCGATAATCCCTCCGATAGCATATCTATCTCATAGTCCCTCCTGCAACAGATGAATGTGATTCAAGCAGGAGATCCAAAGAGGATATCTAGCAATGACAGAAAGTTGGTGATGAGATTTAGATTTCTTTTCCAAGTTCAAATTCAAAATAAGTAATACATTTTTGGCTGAAATTTCAGGTGATATTTTCAATTGATTGATTGTACTATTATTTATTCTTTTTCTATTCAAGTGTAAACTAGTCCTAAAAAAAAAAAAATTATACCCTTTTTTTTTTCTGTTGGAAGTTTCAATGATCAATCTATGGAATTCACCTTGGCATTTTTAATTTTTTTGGTGGTTGTGAGTCGGCGTGCTAGGGATGGCAATGGGCCAGGTGACCCGATCAGCCCGGTCTTGTGATTGGGTGAGCTTGGGCAAGGGTAAGTGGCTTGTAGGGCCGGGTTGGGCTGAAATTAAAGATCCGGTTAGATTTTTGAGCTGGGTAGGTCTATGCTAAATTGACCCGACCCGTCCGACCCACACAACCGATTTTTGAGCTGGGTAGACATGTTTTTTCTGTAACTCTTGCTGATGGTTCGACCACAAATGTTATGGGTCAGGGTGTTGTACATCTTACTTCTATCTCTTTGTCTTCTGTACTTCATGTACCTAAGTTTCCAATAAGTCTTCTATCCGTCAGTCAAATTATTACTTGATCTCTCAAGGCCGGTCCGTAATGATATTAGTTGAAACAATCCATATTAGTTTCGGTTGAACCAATTCGATCTAAAGCCATCTAATACAATAGTTGTATTGTTTATTCGATTTGGATTAAGACAGGTTAACAGTAAAAAAAATAAAAATAAAAAAATAAAAATAGTGAGGCGGAAAGGCATCTCTTAGGAACCTTCCTCCGTAGGACACCCTCTACCTCTCTTTTTCTTTTTGTGGGACTCTCTGGAGAACAAACACAGCGGTCACGGAGATGAAATCTGAAAAATAATGCAACCGAGGACATTGACAGACAGAAATGCGCCTCAAAACTTGAGTTACACGCAACTAATCTCTACTTAGATTCTTGAACTGACTCGACGCAAGCGGTTACGTCTGATCTGATCGATAATTCGCAATGATCAACAAGTGGCAAAAACACACTTCTTATTTCTGATTATATATATATGGGAGAGGATCTGCTGTGGGGTTTATAGTTTTCAGCTACGTGGATTAGTCCCGCACCTATGTGGGTGTGGGGACACCACGTGGTTAAGACCATAAAAAAAAAAAGGGAAAAGAAAGAAGAAGCAAAATACGTTAACCCGTAACTCACGGGATCGCATCCCAAGTCCCAACTCAACTATCATCCATTGCGGACCTGCGTGTTTACACATACCACTGACTTTTGTACTAACAATTTGCCCAACAAACAACTTGAGTTTCGCATGGCTTCTTTGGACTAAACAAGCGATTACTATTTTAACCATACTAGCAATAACCCCGTGCGATGCACGGGATTGTATCAAGCGTTTGGTGATGCACTAATAATAATAAGATTGATTCATAAGATTTACTTCAATACTTTTTTCTATTTTTTTGGTTTCCCTTCCCAGGCTTCGCCCAGGATTATTCTTCCGAAGTACTGTCGGACGCCAAAGCGGAGACCTCTCCCAACAAAGTTTGTTACATCCACAAGGACTCGATACCGAGACCACTTGTTTAAGCGACCCGAGCCCCTTCTACTCGGGCCAACCTCCGTTGGTACTTCAATACCTTTTCAATATCTCAATTCAACGTTGTTAAGAGATTCCCCATTTAGATTTTTAGAAAACAGTCAGTGAATTTTCATACCCCTTAAATGAAATTTGTACTTTGTCCACTTTTAATTGTTTGTGGCATTGTATTTACTTAGAACATAAAGCCATACCAATTATAATTGATTGTAGTAATTCTATCGCACAATAAATTGCAAAAAAGTAAGAATTTCCACCACCTTTCTATACGTGCAAAAAGAAAGTTGTATCTACATGAAAATAGAGCAGATTAAAAAATATAAATTAAAAAGATAACCTATATGAACTATTTGTGAAAGCTTCTGTTCACTTGCATTGTATTGTTTTCTACGGTTGTATCCAAGGAAAAGAATGATCTGAAACAGCTGATTTATCTTCAAATGCAATTAAAACCTATAAATTTAGTTGGGTTTACAAATTCCTTCCTATGTTGGAATAACCTCATACTGTACATGTGTCGCTATATTATCAACCCAATCATTCAACATGTCTTGTCTAGTAGATGTTGATGGAAGTTTATCATTGTTGATCTTTCTAATACACTGATTTATGAAGTAGAAAGGTGTAATAGCTTCTCCACTTCAAAGTACTCGAT
>JAUPMG010147963.1:0-11089 GCA_031762675.1 Pachysandra terminalis
TCATATTATGAATTGATCATGTTAAGTCTCTTCTCATATTACATGAGTATCTTATACGTTCTTATACATATCACTAACTAATTATCCTTAATACCAAGTGATAGATAATCCAAAAGAGTAATTTATCTCTACTTCAATTTCGAGTTGTAAACCCTTAACATATTGTGAATATATACTTCACCATCCGATCTATCTCAATCATAGGTTTACTATCCTCTCTTACTTATCAAATGCCCTCTCACATATAGCCTGATCCACAATATTCATATTTCTCATTATTCATAGAGAAAATTACACAAATTAATTCGAGTCGAGATTTCATGCTTCATGGGTTTGTAATCGTCATGAATATCATTCTCCATCATCATATAGTCAAATATGATCTTATATAATACTTTATAGGTCAAATATCTTCAAAAAGTACAATTTACATCATTTCCGATCGATCTGACCACGATCGATCGTCCCTCGAGCGATCGGAACTAGATCGATCGCGCCTGGTTTTCAGCTTCGACACTCGCTCAGTGTTCGGGTCATATCGCATTCGTTCCTTATCGGAATGAAGTGAGATTTGATGCGTTGGATTCCTAATTCAACAAGGAAGCTAGGAAAAATATAAAACAATTATCAAAAAATAGATATTGGGTTAAAAAGATCAATGAAACATAACTGGTCAGTTCTAGGTTTCCAGTTAAACGAACAAATTAATTCAGAAACGTTAAATCCCTATTTCTTCTTCATATGAATACATTCTAACTTCATTTTAGCATTATTTGAGCATAATCACAATCTTCTTAACAAGCTAAACATACAAAAATATTACTATTTCTCCAAATCTTGTACAGTAAACTTATATTTTTAGCAGAAATTTGACACAGATTGGGAGTTGACGAAGAAATTTTTCTTCTTCTCCTCTTCTTCTCCTTTTTCTTCTCTTCTTCTTCAAAGCTTTTCTCCCACAGAAAGTTTGAGAGAAAACTTTCTCTCTTAGCTTCTTATAGAAGCTTCATGAGATATTTTGCGATACCGCGTGTAGCGGCACTACACCGCTATAGTGCTCCTATGGCCAAAATACGACCATGTTGAGTTTTGCGATCTTACAAGGCTAAAATTATCTACCAAAATACCTTTCTTTAAAACTTCGAATTTCTGGGTTATTACACCAAAGACCTTGACTTAGTTTTGTTTGGACCTGCCTAGGCAACCGGCAAACCAGCATTCGTGCCAGCTAGCCTGCTGGTCAGCCTAGGTTGGGTAATTTGATGAGATGTATATGTGTATTTGATTTCTGATTTAATGCTGTTAATTATGCTATGATTATCTTTGGTTTAGAACATAAATTGATGGTTGAATTAGTTTATTTATGAATATACATGTTTGATTGTGAAGCACGATTAATTTAATTTAATTGGATGACAAGATGATAGATAATATGCTTTATTGATTTCTGAGACTTATATCACAATTGTACACTAAATTGCATGATTAGTTAGGGTGCACAATCACCACACTTGCACAACATAACCAATTGGATTAATGAGCATATTCTTGTCATAAAACCAGACTTTTCCTTCTAACTTCACTTTTGTTGAAGATCTGATTAGACTTAAGTGAATCATGATTTAGTGAGGAAGTCCCAGACGGACAGATATAGGTTGAGGGAGTCATGATCCCAATATTACCCCATTATTTTCATCTCGATAAACGTATCATAATACGTGATGGATGTCGAGTGAAATTCTGTTAGTAGATCGGCTAATGTATGGATTTCAAAGGATAAGTACATCTCGGTGGCCCCTTGGGATATTCCCTATGATTAAAATAACAGAGGCGCTTGTGACCTCTAGTTCGAAGCTCCTAGAAACTATGATGCGCACATAGAATAGTCAATTTATCACATTGTCATATATTGGGAGATGATTTCATTGCGGTGGAACATTCTTGGATATTTGACTTAGATCAGATGTGGACTATAGAATAATCGAATGCCAAACAACATGCATGTTGCACAACATATGTTTTTGCATGGATCACACTTGGTGATCAAACCCTTTTCGTTTATTTTTGCATTGCATTCATTAATAACTGAACAAGCATTCATATTGCATTGCATCACTCATTATCTGATCATATTTGTTTGCATATTATTATTGTTTTATTTATGTTATATCTTTGGATAGTGGCCTTCACCCTTTTTCAATTAAAAATACATTTTAATTGAATTACTTACTGGGCTAAGTGTAGCAGAAGACTTTGCGCAATTTCATGAGAGCACGATGAGTCATACCCATATTGTGATCATTGCGGGATTTGATGAAGTGTGGATTATTTTCTACTTAAGAGTTGTACCATTAGTTTTATCGGTTTCTTTCTTAGATTAGATATGAAGTATAGGATTAGGGATTTTGATTTAAACTTGAAAATACATGTAATTATTTTCCTTTCCGCTGCTATTTCATTAGTTGTTTTGGATGTAATAACTTAGTATTTTCTAATTATTTTCAGTAATACTAATTTCCTTTACATCTTATTGAATTTCTGTACTTTTGGCTCTTTGGTTGACTGCCACTCCCGATCTCGGTTGGGGTGAGAGTCACGGCTCTAACCTAAGCGGTTCCACGTTAATTACCTTAAGTTTGGGTCATGACAAAGTTGTTATCAGAGCCAGTTTTTCAAGTTTTAAATCGAATTCTAAAAGTTTTTGTTTGCCGATATTTTAAAGTTTACAAGGTGTTGATATTTTAAAGTTTTTTGTATGCTGGTTTTTATTACTGACATTGGCTGCTAACTTAAGTGTGGGCAGATTTCTTTCTTCTTAAACAGATTGCTCATCATCCTATTGTCAGAATGGCTGGAAACTTCAAGACATCCCCATGAGAGTTTGATGATCAGGTAACAATTTCAAGTTAAGTCTCTACAACTTTTCTGGTTAGAGATGTCGAATTTCGATGAAGAAATTGTCTTAATGAGGGTAGAATGTAATAACTTGAAATTTTATCGAGATTAATTCATTATTAATTAAAAATATAGGGGTGATTTAAAATTTCAGTAAGTTAGTTATAACTTTGACTTTGACTGCTTGTGATTGGCAGGTTGCACAATAGGAAACTAGAATGCTTCACACACAATCATAACTCTTTAAGTTGTAATGTGTGACTATAATATTTTAGGAACATTTAAATCATAATTTAAACGCTAAAAATTCCACTAACCAAAGGTAATTAATTAATAAAACTATAGGTTATAAACCAAGATGATTTCAGCTTAAATAAGAAACTGGTTTAATAGATTAAACTAAAACTAACCAAACAAGACCTAGATCTAACAAATAATTAGTTGGACGTAAGTAAAGCCCAATAAGACTTAAGCCCACCTAAACCTAAGCCCAATTAGCTTAATTAAATAAGTGATTTTCGGACTAATTAAATAATAAATAATTAAGGATAAGTTATTGTACAACTAGGACATTAGATTAAGTATAGAATACCGATTAATATTCCTAATATAATTAGAAGACTTAAAATCAATGGTTAGGATTAATTAGACTAATCTAATGGCAATGATTAAAAGTGAAGAACCTAATCTAATTAGGATAAGGTAAGACAATAACAATCATTAACTCACACTAGAACTAGAATACCTCCCATCTAAAGGCTGTAAAATAACTAATCTAATCTAAGGGCTGGTATTAGAAACATACTCCTAAACTAAATTAAACTCTAAAACACTATATAAACATAGTCTTCGTCATCCACCATAATCTAAAATCTGAGAAGATAGCTGGAGCTGGTAAGGTGAGGAAGAACAGTTCAGCTTTGAACTGGGTTGAAGAAAAAGAAGATTCAGCGCATCAAGCAAGGTAAGTAATTTCGATTACTTTATATTTTTTATTTGGATTAGATGATATGCCATATCCTCTGAATATGACATACCACATTGAATTCAATTCAATAAGAACATTGTTTTTCATAAAAACTTCATCTTTCTATAATTGATCTTTCCAAGCAAGGTAAGTGGAGGTTTTAATCGATGTTTTGATTTAGTTATGTTCAGAATTGATTTTAAACATGAGTCTCTGTTGAAGAAAATTGCTAAAAACCTTTAAAAAAATAAAAATCTTGAGGAATTGCTGTTTCTGGGCAAACCGGCAGATTGCCAGCGTGCCGGCCCGCCTGCCGTTTCACCCAGTGTGGATCCAGCAGACCTACCGGTGTGCCGGTATCCTGCCGGAACCTTGCCGAATGTCCCAATTTAACCTTAGACCTACTGTGTAGGCTACCGAATGGCCAATCGGTGTGCCGATTATCTTGCCGGTGGCCATGTATGCCTGAGACTTGGAAAACAAGCCCCTGCCTAGCCTGTCGGATGGCCAGCTGGTGTGCCCGCCAAGTTTAGACCCTGCACCCAGCATAATTGGCCCCTGTCTGAGCTGCCGAATGGCCAACTAGTGTGCCGGTTAGCCTACTGGTCAGCCCAGAGACCTTGACTTAGTTTTGTTTGGACTTGCCTAGGCAACCAGCAGACCTGCCGACACGGTCTGCCCACGTTGGGTTATTTGATGAGATGCATATGTGTATTTGATTTATGATTTAATGTTGTTAATTATGTTATGATTATCTTTGGTTTATAACATAAATTCATGGTTGAATTAGTTTATTTATGAATATACATGTTTGATTGTGAAGCATGATTAATTTAATTTAATTGGATAACATGAGGATAGATAATATGCTTTACTGATCACAATTGTACACTAAATTGCATGATTAGTTAGTGTGCAAAATCACCACACATGCACATCATAAGCAATTGCGTTAATTACCATATTCTGGTCATAAAACCAGACTTTGCCTTCAGACTTCACTTCTGTTGAAGATCTGATCAAACTTGAGTGAATGATGATTTGGACATCATGATTTAGTGAGGAAGTCCCGAATGGACTGATCTAGGTTGAGGGATTCATGATCCCAATATTACCCCATTATTTTCATCTCGGTAAACATGTCATAATACGTGACGGATGCCGAGTGAGTAGATCGGCTAATGTATGGATCACAAAGGAGAAGTACATCTCGGGGGGCCCTTGGGATATTCCCTATGATTAAAATAACAGAGGCACTTGTGACCTCTAGGTCGAAGCTCCTAGAAACTATGATGCGCACATAGAATAGTCCATTTATCACCTTGCCATATATTGGGGGATGATTTCATTACGGTGGACCATACAATAATCGAACACCAAACAGTGTGCATGTTGCACATCATATGTTTTTGCATGGATCACACTTGGTGATCAAACCCTTTTGTTTTATTTCTGCATGAGCAGGCATTGCATTCATTAATAACTGAATCAACATTCATATTGCATTGCATCACTTATTATCTAATCATATTGTTTGCATATTATTATTTTTTTATTTATGTTATATCTTTGGATAGTGGACATGACCCTATTCCAATTAAAAATACATTTTAATTGAATTACTTACCAGGCTAAGTGTAGCTAACGCCTTTGTGCAATTTCAGGAGAGCACGATGAGTCATACCCTTATTGTGATCATTGATGGATTTGATGAAGCGTGGATTATTTTTTACTTTAAGAGTTTTACCGTTAGTTTTATCAGTTTTTTCTTAGATTAGATATGATGTCTAGGATTAGGTATTTTGATTTAAACTGGAAAATAGATGTAATTAGTTTCCTTTCCGCTGCTATTTCATTAGTTGTTTTGGATGTAATAACTTAGTATTTTTTATTAATTTCAGTAATATTAATTTCCTTTACATGTTATTGAATTTCTGTACAAAAGGCTCTTTAGTTGACCGCCACTCCCAATCTCGGTTGGGGTGAGAGTCATGGCCCTTACCTAAGGGGTTCCACTTGAATTACCTTAAGTTTGGATCGTGACAAAGTTGGTATCAGAGCCTAAGTTTTTCAAGTTTTAAATCAATTTCTAAAAGTTTTTGTTTGCCGATATGTTAAAGATTTCAAGGTGTTAATATTTTATAGTTTTTGTATGCTGGTTGTTATTACTAACATTGGCTGCTAACTTAAGTGTGAGCAGATTTCTTTTTTCTTAAACAGATTGCTCATCATCCTAGTGTAGGAATGGCTAGAAACTTCAAGACATCCCCTGGAGAGGTTGATTATCAGTTAACAATTTTAAGGTAAGTCTCTACAACTTTTCTGGTTAGAGATGTCGAATTTCGAGGACAAATTGTCTTAAGGAGGGTTGAATGTAATAACCTGAACTTTTATAGGGATTAATTCATTATTAATTAAAAATATAGGGGTAATTTAAAATTTTAGTAAGTTGGTTATACCTTTGACTTTGACTGCTTGTGATTGGTGGGTTTGCACAATAGGAAACTAGAATGCTTCACACATAATCATAACTCTTTAAGTTATAATGTGTGACTATAATATTTTAGGAACATTTAAATCATAATTTAAAAGCTAATAATTCCAGTAACCTAAAGTAATTAATGAATTAAAACTATAGATTATAATCAAAAATGATTTCAGCTTAAATAAGAAATTGGTTAAATAGATTAAACTAAAACTAACCAAACAAGACCTAGCTCTAATAATTTTACTTAAGTAAAGCTCAATAAGACTTAAGCCCACCTAAATCTAAGCCCAATTAGGTTAATTAAAAACGTGATTTTTGGACTAAATAAATAATAAATAATTAAGGATAAGTTATAATACAACTGGGATATTAGACTAAGGATAGAACACCCATTAATATTCTGAATATAATTAGATGACTTAAAATCAATGGTTAGGGTTAATTAGACTAATCTAGTGGCTAGGATTAAAAGTGAAAGAACCTAATCTAATTAGGATAAGGTAAGATAACTCACACTAGAACTAGAACACCTCCCATCTAAAGGCTATAAAATAACTAAATTAATCTAAGGGCTGGGATTAGAAACATACTCCTAAACTAAATAAAACTCTAAAACACTATATAAACATAGTCTTGGTCGTCCAAACCATAATTTAAAATCTGAGAAGATACCTGGAGCTGGTAAGGTGAGGAAGAACAGTTCAGACTTGAACTGGGTTGAAGAAGAAGAAGATTCAGCGTGTCAAGCAAGGTAAGTAATTTCGATTACTTTATATTTTGATTTGGATTAGGTGATATGCCATATTCTCTAAATATGACATACCACATTGAATTCAATTCTATAAGAACATTGTTTTTCATAAAAACTTCACCTTTCTATAATTGATCTTTCCAAGCAAGGTAAGTGGTGGTTTTGATCGATGTTTTGATTTAGTTATGTATAGAATTGATTTTAAACCTGAGTCTCTATTGAAGAAAATTGCTAAAACCGTTCAAAATACAAAAATCATGATGAATTGTTGTTTCTAGGCAAACTGGCAGATTGTCGGCGAGCCAGCTCGCTTGCCGTTTCACCTAGTGTGGATCCAGCAGACCTACCGGAACCCTACCGGTTTATCCAGATAGGATCCAGCAGCCCTACCGGTGTGTTGGTATCCTGCCGGAACTCTGCCGGATGTCCCAATTTAACCTTAGACCTACTGTGTAGGCTACCAGATGGCCAACCGGTGTGCCGGTTATCCTGTCGGTGGCCATTTATGCCTGAGACTTGGAAAACAAACCCCTGCCTAACCTGCTGGATGGTCATCCGGTGTTCCGGCCAGCCTGCCGGCCAACTTAAGACCCTGCACCCAGCTTAATTGGCCCATGTCTAGGTGGCCGGATGGCCAACCGGTGTGCCGGTTAGCCTACCGGTCTGCCCAGAGACCCTGACTTAGTTTTGTTTGGACCTGCCTAGGCAACCGGCAGACCAGTCGGCGTGCCGGTCAGCCAAGGTCGGGTAATTTGATGAGATGTATATGTGTATTTGATTTCTGATTTAATGTTGTTAATTATGTAATCATTATCTTTGGTTTATAACATGAATTGATGGTTGAATTATTTTACTTATGAATGTACGTGTATGATTGTGAAGCATGATTAATTTAACTTAATTGGATGACACGAGGATAGATAATATGCTTTACTGATTTCTAAGACTTATATCACAACTGTACACTAAATTGCATGATTAGTTAGTGTGCACAATCACCACACTTGCACAACATAACCAATTGGGTTACTGATCATATTCTGGTCATGAAACCAGACTTTGCCTTCAGACTTCACTTCTGTTGAAGATCTGATCAGACTTGAGTGAATGATGATTTGGACATCATGATTTAGTGAGGAAGTCCCGAATGGACTGATCTAGGTTGAGGGATTCATGATCCCAATATTACCCCATTATTTTCATCTCAATAATCGTGTCATAATACATGACAGATGCCGATTGAAATTCTGTTAGTAGATCGACTAATGTATTGATCACAAAGGAGAAGTACATCTCGGTGGCCCCTTGGGATATTCCCTATGATTAAAATAACAGAGGCTCTTGTGACCTCTAGGTCGAAGCTCCTAGAAACTATGATGCGCACATAAAATAGTCCATTTATCACCTTGCCATATATTAGGGGATGATTTCATTTCGGTGGAACATTCTTGGATATTGGACTTAGATCGGATGTGGAACATACACTAATCGAATGCCAAACAGTATGGCTGTTTCACAACATATTTTTTTCGCATGGATCTCACTTGGTGATCATACCCTTTTCTTTTATTTCTGCATGATCATGCATTGCATTCATTAATAACTGAATTAAAACTTATATTGCATTGCATCACTCATTATCTGATTATGTTTGTTTGCATATTATTTTTTATTTATTTATGTTATATCTTTGGATAGTGGCCTTGACCCTATTCCAATTTAAAATACATTTTAATTGAATTACTTACTGGGCTAACTGTAGTTGACGCCTTTACTCAATTTCAAGAGAGCACGATGAGTCATACCTTTGTTGTGATCATTGATGGATTTGACGAAACATGGATTATTTTCTACTTAAGATTTTACCGTTAGTTTTACCGGTTTCTTTCTTAGATTAGATCTGATGTATCGGGTTAGGGATTTTGATTTAAACTTGGAAATGGATGTAATTATTTTCCTTTCCGCTACTATTTCATTAGTTGTTTTGGATGTAATAACTTAGTATTTACTGATTATTTTCAGTAATATTAATTTCCTTTACATCTTATTGAATTTCTTGTACTTTTGGCTCTTTGGTTGACTGCCACTCCTGATCTCGGTTGGGGTGAGAGTCCCAACTCAAACCTAAGGAGTTCCACGTGAATTACCTTAAGTTTGGGTTGTGACAAAGTTGGTATCAGAGCCTAAGTTTTTCAAGTTTTAAATCAAATTCTAAAAGTTTTTGATTCCCGATATTTTAAAGTTTTCAAGGTGTTGATATTTTAAAGTTTTCTGTATGTTGGTTGTTATTACCGACTTTGGCTGCTAACTTAAGTGTGGGCAGATTTCTTTCTTCTTAAACAGATTGCTGATCATCCTATTGTCAGAATGGCTGGAAACTTCAAGACATCCTCTCGAGAGTTTGATGATCAGGTAACAATTTCAAGCTAAGTCTCCACAACGTTTCGGGTTGTAGATGTCGAATTTCGAGGACGAAATTATCTTAAGGATGGTAGAATGTAATAATCTGAACTTTTACAGGGATTAATTCATTATTAGTTAAAAATATAGGGGTAATTTTATAATTTTAGTAAGTTAGTTATACCTTTGACTTTGACTCCTTGTGATTGGTGGGTTGCCGGCAGATTGCCGGCGTGCTGGCCCGCCTGCCGTTTCACCCGGTGAGGATTCAGCAGACCTACCGGGGTGCCGGTAGCTTGCCGGTAGCTTCTGGTTCATCCAGATAGGATCCAGCAGCCCTGCCGGTGTGTCGGTATCCTGCCGGAACCCTGCCGGATGTCCCAATTTAACCTTAGACCAACTATGTAGGCTACTGGATGACCAACCGGTGTGCCGGTTATCCTGCCTGTGGCCATGCATGCCTGAGACTTGGAAAACAAGCCCCTGTCTAGCCTGCCGGATGGCCAGCTGGTGTGCCGGCCAAGTTTAGACCCTGCACCCAGCATAATTTGCCCTTGTCTAGGCTGCCGGATGGCCAACCGGTGTGCCGGTTAGGCTACCGGTCAGCCCAGGGACCTTGACTTAGTTTTGTTTGGACTTGCCTAGGCAACCGGCAGACCAGCCGGCGTGCCGGCCAGCCTGCCGATCAGCCTAGGTTGGGTAATTTGATGAAATGTATATGTGTATTTGATTTATGATTTAATGTTGTTAATTATGTTATGATTTTCTTTAGTTTATAACATAAATTGATGGTTGAATTAGTTTATTTATGAATACACATGTTTGATTGTGAATCGTGATTAATTTAACTTAATTGGATGATATGAGGATAGATAATATGCTTTACTGATTTCTGCGACTTATATCACATTTGTACACTAAATTGCTTGATTAGTTAGTGTGCACAATCACCACACTTGCACAGAATAACCAATTGGGTTAATGACCATATTCTGGTCATAAAACCAGACTTTGCCTTCAGACTTTACTTCTGGTGAAGATTTGATCAAACTTGAGTGAATAATGATTTATTGAGGAAGTCCCAGATGGACTGATATAGGTTGAGGGTGTCATGATCCCAATATTACCCCATTATTTTCATCTCGATAAACGTATCATAATACGTGACGGATGTCGAGTGAAATTCTGTTAGTAGATCTGCTAATGTATGGATCAGAAAGGAGAAGTACATCTCGGTGGCCCCTGGGGATATTCCCTATGATTAAAATAACAGAGGCGCTTGTCACCTATTGGTCGAAGCTCCTAGAAATTATGATGCGCAGATAGAATAGTCCATTTATCACCTTGACATGTATTGGGGGATGATTTCTTTACAGTGGAACATTCTTGGATATTGGACTTAGATCGAATGTGGACCATACACTAATCGAATGCCAAACAGTATGCATGTTGCACAGCATTGTAGTGACCCAGAACTATAAATAACATAATAATAATAAATACTATATGATTTAATTAGTTGGGCTAATTTGATGAGATTAATTAGAGAGATAGTGGAGGTTAGATTAGTAAATTCACCTTAATTAAT
>JAUPMG010147995.1:0-7500 GCA_031762675.1 Pachysandra terminalis
TCCTTAACACCCCCGGTACACCAATAAAACCATCAAAGCAAGAAATCTTATTCATCACCCACTCAGACATTCCTTCGAAGTCAATACCTTCTGAAGAAAAATCAACTATCAAATCATCTAAATCTCTGGCCTTAACAAGATGATACTCTGCTTTATAACAGCTAGCTAATGGAATTGGCCTAGTTCCTTGTCGCTCCAAATATCAGGTATGGCATCCGTAGCATCCTCTGTACTACTCCTGGCATCCGAAAAACATATCAGGCTAGAATTATCACCACCAACTAACTCTGATCCCTCCTCTATTGCCTTCTCCCCCATCAAATACTCCTCTATGAACGAAGATAAGGGATACTCTCCTACTCTCTCTTGCTTATTCGCTTTTACCCCCTTAAAAGAACAAAACCTAACCCTGGAAAAGAGTCGAGCATCAGAAAAAGAGAGGAAGAAAAAATGAAAAACAACCAACGCCTCCGGTTTTTCTCCCCTCTCCAAAATATACCGCGATCAAAGAACTCATATCTAGGAAACTTTGAAACACCTTTACCGCCCTGGCCCTCCTCTCCAGTTTCTGCCGTAACTGGAGAACGTTGAAGCCAGTGTCAGTAAACTAGCATGTGTGGTATTGTACGGGGGGTGGTAATGGGCTCGGTGACTCGCCTGGCTTGATCAGCCCGGCCCTATGTTTGGGCAGGCTCAAGCAAGGGTTATTAGCCTGTAGGGCCGGGATAGGCTGAAATTGAAGGCCCAATTAGGTTTCCGGGACTGGCGCGGATTTGTATTATATTAGCCTGGCCTGATTAGTTTTTCGTGCCGGGCCCAGTTGTATATTGTACAACAGCTGTACAATTATGATCTGGTTTGTTATGAACCCCATTGTGCACGTATAGTACCATAGTATAATTATATGGTTGTGGTAGGGCATTGCAAGAAGCATGGTTACAAATCTCCTTTGGTGGTTATGTTGTGTTGGAGTATTTCGTATTACTTCAGGCTCTAAAGAAATGGGATCTAAGAATTTTAGTTATTCATCTCTCCTTGTACGTGAAGTTCTTACTAGAAACGCTCACATCTTACCGTGCATGCTGAATGAATAGCAAAAAGTGGAAGCAGCTTTTACAATCAAGAGGCCGATCTTTTATATTTGGGTAAATTACACTTTGACCTTTTGAAGGTTCATCACTTGCACTTAGACCCCCTAAGGTTTGTTAAACTATGATTATCTTTTTTATGTGAAACCACAGGGAGGCATGGACTGATTTATTCATAATAAAATATAAAATTGCTCTTCTCAAATCCACCACCCTCACCACAGATCAGTCCATGACCCCTAGGTTTCACATAAAAAGAGAATAATTGTAATTTAACAAACCTCAAGAAGTTTAAGTGTAAATGATCAAAACCTCAGGGGTCAAAGTGTAATGTTTCCTTTATATTTTCCACTGCTCAACCAGTGCCTGTTACTGCTGCTGCACAGGATAAGGTGTAACCCCTTGAAATTTATTTAACATGCATGGCTTTATGTATGTGACCCTCTCTTTCGAATCATAATCTTTGTTACTTTCGACATTCCATTTGCGGTTTTAGTACATTACATTATCACATTTTCTGACATATCCATAGAGAAAGATGTACATATACTATGCTGACTCGAGTTGAATCGTACCGTTAAATCGTAAATTGTAAGATTCAATCAGTGAATTATAAGATTCAAACATAAAACGATTTTTTCACTGATTTTAATCAATCTGGGGTCAAATAGAATTGAATCGTAAGATTCATTAGATTCATACAATGAATCGTAAGATTTTAACAAGAGAACTTGCTAGAGCTGGCGGATTATGTTCTCTGGCTTGTATAGTTGTTCTTCCCTTGTTCATTTGTGAAAATCTTGGAAGAGAAGTGCTAAAAGCAATGCGTTGTGCTATGCATTACTTCATAGCATCCTCATCTTAAAAACAATCCTTATTTTACAGGTTGCGGATTACTCTGAGAGCTGCTCACATGAGACGATTTGAAGAAGCTCACAGCTGCATTGGCCCTCTGCATCAATCTCTCGGCTATTGATGCAAACAACTTCAATGGATATGCAAAGCTCTGATGATTGATCTTTTTGCATTTGCAGATAGTCTCTCTGCAGCCAAGACTCAATAAATTTTCAACAAGACATTCTCCAAACAGTTTATGATGGAAGTTTAATTTTTCTTTAAGCCTATTATTTTCTGGGGATCTTCTTCGTATCATCTCCAAATAGAATCAATTTTTTTAATTGATTATTATTATGAGTTTTATCTATAGCTTGATCTTCCCATCTTCCTCTTCAGGAGAGGATGATGTTTTAGCACCATCCCAAAGAAATAAAAACCAGATACTTGGTTATGACAGACACCTCTCCTTACATTTTTGAAATAACACTAACCTCCCCTCAGTTTTTAAAATTTCTTTCAAAATAATACTATACGTGGAGCACTGTCAATTATGACAAGTTAATGAAACAGCTGGTTGAACCGTTGACCCAGAACCGGCGCCTTTTCTGGGTCCTTGGTTTGTCAGGGTTTGAAAACATTGGTTTAAATCCTACCCGTCTATTCAGGTAGTTGACTTGAACAGATCATCCGGATCAGTTATTACTTTAATCTTGGGCTTCGGCCCGTTAGAAAAAGAATTAACCAATCAAATTGAACGGATCAGGTATAGTATGCTTGTCAGTACTCTTAAACTTTGCACAAATTTTGATTAGTACGGTCTTCCTTGACCATCCGATGTAAAGACCGTTGCATGATCAAGTCCGCTTTATCAATGTTGAAGAAGATAAATGTCAAAATCAATATCTTTGGACTTTAATGGGGTTTTCTGGACTAATACTATTCAGGCATCCTAATCTCTTACTTCAAATCTCCTTGATCTCAAGCCATGGCCATGGAACAAGGATTCTACTAGAAATTTTGAGCTGTACGAAGAAGAAGAAGAACAGTAGCAGCATTCGATCACACTCGATTAGTGTTTCAAGATCAGGAGGAGTAAGAGCAATTGCAACAGAAGCAGCATCTGCAAATATGGTGAAAGCAATTAGAGTCCATGAACTTGGTGGACCAGAGGCAAATCTCTCTCTCTCTCTCTCTCTCTCTCTCTCTCTCTCTCTCTCTTTCTCTCTCTCTCTCTCTCTAGCTTTGGGGTATTCTTTATCTTTAATGATTTAGATGATTACATCATGAGAACCCATTTCAATTGCGTTCAAATTAGATCACCCCAAATTGTTTGTTTGTTTGTTTTTTTTTTTTTTTTGCGAGACTGGATTGATTTCGTATCTGTTTTCAATGAATTTTTGTTATTTTTTTGGTTCATGAAAACTTACCTAACAAGGAGTCTGTAAATAGAAATTGAAGCGTCAGTTTTGTTCATGTAGTTTGTTTGAACCGATCCTTGGAGAATTTCATGTTTCCAGAATTATCAATTTCTTAGTAAACTTATCTTTATTTGTTTCATATGTTTGTCTTTCATTTCTCTTTCCTTTCGTGATAGTATCCACTTCAATTTGGTTCATGACATGATTCACATATCGACGATTAACATTTTTGAATTGGAAACCCCTTTCAAAATTAGAATTTTTGGTCGCTTCTTCATATTGATCAAACTCATTCTTTGTTTATTTTTTAATCTTATATTTATCTTTTTTATTTCCCTCTATTTTGAATGTTAAAAATGCTTGGATCCCTCACTTTTTTGTAGAGTTCTTTGTAATTTATTGATTAGTGGAATATTACTAATTGCAGAATTGTAATGGTAATAGGTGCTGAAATGGGAGGATGTAGAAGTAGGAGAGCCAAAGGACGGTGAGATTCGTGTGAAAAACAAGGCAATTGGGCTCAACTTTATCGACGTGTATTTCCGCAAAGGAGTTTACAAAGCTTCTACAATGCCCTATACTCCAGGTTACTTTCTATTTCTTTTAGTTTATAAAAGCCCAGATGTTTTCTTTCTCCTTTTAGTGTGACAATCTTTAGCTAGAGATGGTAATGTCTGCAATTGGGAGTGGCTCTTTTTATCTTGTTAAGCGTCTTGCTTGATCTATCACCATGCAAAGGAAAGTTTCCATTATTCCTTGGAGATCATTAAGCAAACTTTCAGAATCAATTTTGGCTTTGCTTCCTATTGGATTTTTTTTTGTTCTGCCATTAAGGCATTCACTATATGTAGGAAAAAATTTCTATGTCCGGGTGGGGTATTACCCCACCCAATTATTTTCTGGCATCTACCTTGACCAGAATGTTTTCTGCCACTTGTTTACGTGGCAGAAAATTATTGGGTAGGGTATTACCCCACCCAATTATTCTCCACAGCGGGATGGTTACAATCTTCCTTACAGCGCCAATCAGGCGCCACGTGGGGTACCAAGGGGGGTTACCCAATGAGGGGGGTACCGGTACCGGTAGCTTATTTATGGGTGGTTCCAAGGTGGTGGGGGTTTCATGGGGGTACCAAGGTGGGGGGGTACTGGTGGCTTTTTCATGGCGTCCTCTGGTTGGTGTTGTAAGGATGGCTGTAACCACCCGCTGTAGAGGATGGGGAGCCCATTTTGTACAGCATCGCAAACTTTCTTAAGCCTTATTTTTGACATTTTCCAAATTTGTTATTTGGAGTAAATTAGACACCAAATTCTTCTCCATGAAGAACACTGTTGTCTGATAGTACTCGGCATTAATTAATGATGCTGCCTTTACACATTCTAGTTTGACCCCGTTGTGAGTATCACTATTTTTCTCCTGAGCAACTATGTCAGAACGAAATATGCCAGTTGAGCTAACCCACACAGGTTAGCTCAACTGGCAGGCTCTCCAGCTTAGGAACTGGAGGTCGCAGGTTCGAGTTCCTGGGCTTACCTGATATATGGTCCTCATGGGTGGGGTCATGTATCCGGGGTTTACCCTGTCCCCACTAAGTGGGGTCGAGGGTTTCACGTCACCAAAAAAAATAAAAATAAATTCAAGCTTCATGTCCAATTAGAATATTTTGACTAATATTTGAAGGGCTGTTTATGAAAGAAAAACGAGTTTGGTGTTTGTTGTAGTTTAATGATCGTTGGGTGTACATTTATAATGAGACCGAAAGACAAGATCCGTGTTTTAATTTTTTATTTGTTTTTTCACATTTTCTATATCCTAGAAATATTTAAGATTGTAATAGTTTTATCATGCCCACTTGGGGTCCTTTTTCTTTGAACATGGCCTCACTTTCGGAGATACTGGTTTCAGTGAGGTCAATTCTAATTTGTTGAAAGATTTTGTTTTGCAGGCATGGAGGCAGTTGGAGTGGTGATGGCTGTCGGTCCTGGATTAACTGGCAGGAAAGTTGGAGATTTAGTTGCTTATGCTGGTAACCCAATGGGCTCATATACTGAAGAGCAGATCCTTCCTGCTAATGTCGTGGTTCCTGTGCCACCTTCAATTGACCCTGTTGTTGCAGCATCCATCATGCTTAAGGGTATGACAGCTCAGTTCTTACTCCGCCGGTGTTTCAAGGTTGGTTCCTTCAATCTAGCAGCATCTAGTCTTTAACTTCCGCATTGATCATAAACCACCCATTGCATAATACTGCGTGACAGTCCGTGGATTCCATGCTTTTATACAAGTTTTTGGTATAACCTGTGTTTTTAAATTTTTATCATTATAAATTTTAGGGAATGAAAATATGATGGTAAAAAGGTCTTGTAATGACATATTGCATAAGTATTATCTAATGTATATCCATACGTGCGGACACGGATTCAGACATTGACACGGCATGGAGACACCCATGAAGATTTGAGGGTTTAATAAAATTTTAAAAAATAAAAATTTAAATATATAACTGTGTCCTTGAATCGTATTTTTTATGGTTTGCCGAATCCGACTCCTCGTGCCCATGTCAGACTCCAACACACGTACCCGTACTTATGCAACATAAGTGCAAGTATATAAATCTTGCATGTAACTGGCACATACATTTAAAATAGAACATTTTAGTTTAAAATGTATCGTAAATTTTTTTTTTATAATAAAATGTATCATAATTTTTTAAAATGTGATTTTCCTAAAATTGACCATGCAGGTACACTTTTAGAAGCAAACTTAGTAATATTGATTAGAAAGTTTATATTTTTGTGTTCGAAACAATAGCCTTGTAAATGCTATAGACCTTATTTCATGCTTGTTTTAGCATTTCTATATTATGATGGTCTTGTTACTACTGATCCCAAGAATGCTCCTTCCCCTCATCCCAACACTAATACACACTAATGGGGTTCCTTGTGGAAATGTTCCTTTCCCTTATCCCCGGGCTTACTGGTCCTTGCGGGTGGGGTCATGTATTGTATCCGGGGTTCACCTTTTCTCCACTAAGTGGGGTCGGGGATTCCACATCAGAGAAAAAAAAAAACGCTCATACACACAATTTAAGAACATTTCTATGAACCCCATAATGTTTTTAACGCCTTCTATTATGTGTTGTAGCGATTCATGTAATTTCTCATAATTTACATCATTTAGCAGATGTAATGGTTCTATCTAAATTTCCTAAAACCACAGGTTGAACCTGGACACACAATCCTTGTTCATGCAGCCGCTGGAGGTGTTGGATCTCTATTGTGCCAGTGGGGTAATGCCCTTGGTGCCACAGTTATTGGTACTGTGTCAACTGAAGAGAAGGCAGCGCAAGCCAAGGATGATGGATGCCAACACGTCATAATCTACAAGCAAGAGGATTTTGTTGATGCCATCAACAAGATAACATCAGGCAAAGGAGTAGATGTTGTTTATGATTCTGTGGGAAAAGACACATTCCAGGTAAGGGAGTAATGAATTGTCCTGTGCATTGGGGTCATAGTGTTTAAACTCGGTATGGGATCAAGGATCGCCTCGGTCTGATACTGAGTTGGATCGTCGATCCAACTCGAGATCGGCCGATCCAAACATGACCCATTTTTTTTTTAAATCATAAAATATTTTAGGGGTGTTGGACGATCCATATTGGCTTGTCTGATTTGACACGTCTGAAACCGAGTCAGATCGTCTGGATCAGACGATCTGATTTGGTTTCGGACCTAGTAAGAGAACTTTAGCAATTTTCGGGATCGGCTTGGGATTGTGACTCGTCTTGAGCCGATCTCAAGTTGTATCGGCTGATCCGACTCGGGATCGGCCGATACTTAACACTATGATTGGGGTTGGTTTACTGTCCATGTCCAGATTATTGGGAGAGACTACTGCCCTAATGGGGGATATGGTTCTGCCATGGAGTCATCATTGTGGAGATTATAAGATCAAGTTCTGCTAAGGCTATTCTCCTGGTAGTTGTTGACAACCCCTTGTAGTAGTGCTGCTTTGGGGGCTATTCTCCCTATAGTGCTGACTCCTTATTAAGGTCTTATCTACCATCATGGCCTTGGGGGCTATTCTTACTCTAGTGCTGACTCCTTGTTAAGGTCTTATATTCCATCATGGCCTCGTCTAGTGCTCCACGTGCCAA
>JAUPMG010148006.1:0-11089 GCA_031762675.1 Pachysandra terminalis
TTTAGAAGTTTGAAGAATTACTCCATCAAGAAAAAATCTACTTTAACACAAATAGATTGGTAAAAAGGATAAATGATAGATACGAAAATATTAATAAGGAAATTGAGATTATATATATTCTCAATTCATTCAAGTATTGTTTGTCAATACGTTGTATATAGATTTCGTAGCGTTCTTGGGAAAGAAAAGCTGATGATCCAGTTGAATCTTTCTTCACAGGATAATGCACTTTTAAGTTGAATAAAGTCATAATTTACTTTTGTTGGACTTACACCGTCCGCTACTTCCTTTATTCCTTTATTGTAGAATGATGGCATTGATTCAACCCGAGATTGAGTGTATAAGATGAAAGAACAACCTGTGATGAATCTGAATATCGCTAGAGGAAGAAGACGAAGTGAGATAAAAACGATTGCGTTTCAAGCTCATTTTGGAGTTTCTCAGAGAACGGAAGCGAGCAGCGGCAGCGGCAGCGATAATAGATTCTTTCGTTTTTTGATGAATTTTCCTTGGAGAAAGAGAGAGAAAGATGAATTCTATTAAGAAACAAAGAGAGAAAATACAATGGAATGCATAAAGTGGAACCTACACTTTTAAAAACCTATTATTTTAAATTATAAAATTAAACTTTTAAATTATAAAATTATAAACCTATTATTTTAAATTATAAAATTAAAAACCTATTATTTTAAATTATAAACTTAAACTTTTGAAATCTGATTGATAAAGTCGGACCCATATTTTTTAAAAATGTTATTTTAAATTATTAAAAATAATTAGTTAAAATAAATTAAAAATTCTAAGAATTAAGCCTTGGGGAAGGAAAGGTTTGAGAGGCCTCTTATCTTAAAATCGTTTTCATATATATATACTAAACTCCGTGCATTGAAGAGTTGCAATTGTAACATGAAGGCGTCATAACACTCAGTAAGATCATTAAGTGTATTGCTAGTAATATTTACCATCATAGAAAATTTTCTATACTATTTGTTCACTCCAAAAGTGATTTTGAACTATTTAGATTAATTTCTTAACATGCTCTATTATGATTTGACAAAATTAACCTTCTCCTTACATAATTTCTCATGATTAGATATGTATTAATTTTATCGTTATTTTTATTTTTCTTAGCAATCTTCGATGGTATATTTCCTTTTTTTTCTAAAAAATAATTATTTCTTATTATTTTATTATATGTAGATACACATGGGTAGTACTATAGTGTACAGTTTCCTATTTTACATATCATATATTTTATCAAAAATTAAACCGTTCATCATATATGCTCCACCTATAAAAATCAAAATTATAAGATATAATTATAAATTTTTATGGACATTTTTAGCTTTTTAGATCTTTTTTACCCATTGAAGCACTAAATTTTGTAACACCATTCTTCAATTCATGAAAAAACAAGCTGATTTGTTCCATAAGTAATCTCAACCTAGTATTCTCTTCCGGATCACTACATGATTGAGTTTCCAAGCATGTACCCTTAATGTGTGTTTGGTTGGTAGTAAAGTAGCGCAAGAAAAGAATTCATTGGAAAGTAAAGTACAAGAAAAGAAAGGAAAGTCATTTTTCTTGGTGTTATTGGGTTGTCTGGAAAAGAAAGCAAGAATTTGATTGAAAATATAGATTATAATGTTTGGATGACAGAAAAATTGTATAAGAAAATTATATATATATATATATATATATATATGAAAATATTTATTTCCAACTAATTGTAATTAAAAAAAATATTCCAACGATTTATAGTTTAAAAAAAGTTACCCGACAAACCTGATAGAACCGAACCCATTTAGAAGATTTGGTTTCGTATTTACAAACCCTAATCATAATCAATGCGGTTTTGGTTCTATATCGAAGATGGACTCGTTAATATTTGGGTCTATGCGGGTATACCAGATAGGTACCCGATAGAACGGAACCCAATTTATAAAAAATTAATTTATATTTAAATAATTTTTTATTTAAATTTTTTATAACAAACTATAATATGAATTAATTAATTTAATCAAAACTAAACAAAAAGATTACTTTTCTTTTTGATGGTTCATATCGATTTGAGAGGAAAAGAAATAGAATGACTGACCGGAATTTAAGACGATTTGGAAAACTGTTTTCCAGTGGGTCCCACATTTTCATCATCCAAACACCCAAAAGCATGAGAAAGTAATTAAATACTTTCATTTCCAAAGTTTTCCGACCAACCAAACACACTCTTAGGGCTATAAGTTTTGCTTGACCCACACGAAGCCCACCCGACCCAACCCTAATAAGAGCCCAAACTTATTGATTGATTTGGGTTTGGGTTGGGTCTGGGCTCATTTTTTAGCCCGAAGTTGAGTTCGGGCTCAATTCGGGTTGAGGATTCTAAACCCTAAAAGCCCACCCCAGACCGATATACTTTTTACGTATATAAATTATATATTATATAATATATTCAATATGAACCGTTCGATGAATTTTAAGTAATTTGGAGAGAGAGAGAGAGAGACCGAGTCCCCTATGTGTGTCAATGTTTTTAACGGTTTTCTGTTCGCCAGGAAGGCTCTTTGCATTATTCTGGTTTCGATCAGACAATCTTGCTCTTCTTTTATTCTGAAAATTTTTATCAATTTGAAGTCAATCCCGGCTCGGTCTGATTGGTGAGATTTCACCGGCGAGAGTAAGGTTCCGGCCGACTCCAGCTTAAGATCTGAAACTCGAAGGTGAACAATCATTTTCACTTCTTCTGGGCCGATTTATAGATGCCGGTGATCTCAAAGCCTTCATGACTAGATTAGAGAATCCTCATAGAGAATTTCCAATCGTAAACAATATTCCGGTGGCTGATTTTCTCTGCAGATTTTTTGGAATGCATGAGACCTTTGAGTTGCAGAGCCCCTTAGGATCTGCTTCAGTGTCTCTAGATCCTTATCTAGTTCATCGCCAACCCGTCTGTCTTTGGTTTAAGAAAGACATCTTACGAATCAAAGAAGCTCTTGCTATGGTACTGCGATTTCCATTCGTTGGTTCATCGATTCTTCTTATCTTCAACCGCTTCTTGATATCGCCATAAAGATAATGATCATCTTTGGCTCATGAAAGATATCCTGAGAGTCGTGTTTCTGTTTGTGATGAGAGATTTGTATGGGTAGTTTAGTAGGGCCCAATATTTTTAAAATTTATTAGATTTAATAAAATCAAAAATTAATGTCAAAAATTGATTGGTTAAAAAAATAAGTATTAAAATTTGATTGGTTTAAAAATGGTAAAGGACAATATATATATATATATATATATATATAGATATCAAAGAAAGAGACAAAGAGTCCTATACTTGTGGACTTCTCATCTAATTATATTTCCCTATCACACACTCTCTAGATTTGCTCTAAAGCAAATAAAAGACTCCTAATTATATATTTAATCGTTTTTATCTTCATCTATTATCCTTCACCCGTTAAGAATCATCTCACCCTCTTAACTGATGAACAATATTCAAGGAGAGACACAAGTGGTGAGTAATTTATATAATTTTATTTTAATCGTTTTATGGATTTTATTTGTTTGACTCTAACGAAAAGTCCTCTGCTTTGAGCAATTTTTGTTAAAAATATATATATAAAAAAATTAATCAATGATATTCCAATCTGTATTTTTTTTCCTAATGTTTACACCATGATTTCTTTTTTTTTTTTTAATATTATTTATGTTATGATTTTTTTTTTTTTTTTTTTTGTGTATTTTTTGTTTGAGCTTTCGTTGGAAAGTAAACAAGAACAGTAACTTAAATTCTTTGATTCTGCTCTTAGTTCAAGTCCAAACCGAAAGAGTTCACCTGTGCTTAGGCTTCCTTTGAATACTAACTTAGTTCCTTAGACTTCAAAAATAACAAAAGCTTTCTTCTCTTAGTTGGAGTCCAAACCGAAAGAGCACTTGTGAAGTATTCCTTTTAGTGCTTAGTCTCGCCTTAGATACTAAATTAGTGCTTTGGCCATTAGAATGAACACAAAATAAGAAAAATAGGCTACGAAGAAGTCCATGCAGAGACAAATTTATTTTCTCGTTTCTTGCATGTCCTTCCCCTGCATTAATTCCCTGTGTTTAGGTAGCTTTCGACAGCAAAAGTTGAAGAGGGGTCATGATATTGTCAGAGCTTCCAGAGTATAATATTGAACACTAATGGAAAAACCAAAACTGCTCTCGGGATAAGGCCAAAAAGAGAAAGCAAGTGTAACGATGGTTATGGGGTGGGCGAGAAGTACTTTGTTTGGAGCGAATATGGTGGAAGATTGGGTAGAGCGTATATATGTACGTACACATCCAGTTATCCCTCACATGATCATTACAAGAGAATTATTTGAATGCATAGCGTGCATACATACACGCTCCAGGTGATCTTCTACTATATTCGCTCTAGATGAAATGCTCTCGAGGGTGAGTACAGGAGGGGTTTTGAAAAATCCTAACCCACTACCTTCTAACCCTATTGGAACGGTAACGGGTAAATTTGATCTGGTTATATTTATTTTAAAATAAATAAATAAATGCTTTTTTAAGTTAAATCATTAATTTTTTAAATATATTTACTTATAAAAATATATTTATAATATAAATGAATGGCACAGGTCTAACCCGAACCCAACTCACGGGCTACCAAACCCTAACCATTAAGAGTCGGTTAACCGTTTAACCCACCTCATTATCATCCCTATGCAAGTCTTAGTCTTTCCTGACCATAGCAAAAGCCTCTCAACCTAATAATATTACCATTCATGAGTATCACACATCATGTGATCCCTCCCATAATGGGATATGTAATGATATCCATTACCTCAATGGTGGATGACATATTTTTTTTCTTTTTAAAGGATGAAAAGGATAGCTTAAGTAGTAATGCTATTTTCAGGAACTGATTTGCTAGGGACAGAAATATGATATTTTAATTAAATGAAAAAAATACCCAGTCTTCTTAATTAATTAGAAAAAAAACTCATGAGTGACCAATAATTGATTAAATGGTTAATTCTATTTACACCCTTCACATTTTTGACAACTGCATATACATCCCATTTGTTTTTTAGTATTCCACTTACATCTCTTGAGATTTGTATTATGTTGCATAAACCACTCTTCCATTAACTTTCCATCTTATTACATGACATGACAGAAAGTAATGGTTTTATTCAATTTTATTTTTAATTTATAGACAATATTACCCTTAACTCAGGTCAAACACGTAAAAAATATTTATACCCTTTTCTTGTCTTTCCTTATTAATGTTAGCCTTACAATCTCTTTATAGATAAAGTGTTATGTGTATGTAACTAAGGAGATCTCAATTTAACACTCAGATAAGAACATGTTTTATCATGGGAACTTAAAAATAAAAATAAAAATTCTCCAATGCCTGTTCGAGAGAATTTTAATCATATTTTATTAGTATTACTGAGAGATAAAAAAATATTTCAAAGGTAAAAATGATATAAGGGTAATTTTGTTTTATAAAAATTAACTCTCATTTAAGTATAATTTTTAAGATAGAATTACAAAGTTAAATTAACGTGCATTATAACACCATCATCTGACATTACTGATAGAAGTATAAGTGGAATATCAAAAAGCACAATGGTATGTCTGCTGTCGTAAAAAAAATATGAGGAGATGTAAATAGAATTAACCCTTGCTTAAAACATCACATCGACCATTTCTATCATTTATTGAAATATCAATATAAGATTTCTATCTTTAGCAAACTAGTGCCTGGAAATAGTAACACCCTATATTAAACTAAATACTGACTACTCAGGTCTATAAGCACATGATGGATCCCATGCACTTAAAAGACTTACTAAGATCATCAACCAGCATTGATGAAGGATATTAGATTATCAAATCCGTTTAATTATCTTGACAGGTCCACACCCAAAATCAAAAGAAAAGTGGATTTCTCTGTTTGGGATGTTTGTTAACCCTAATAGAGCCCACAACACCAGATCATTTAGTAGTTGTGCCCAAACCCCACCTATTCTCTTTCTATTGACTTTATAACTTGATTTGGTTTACCAAACACTTAAATGAAGCAAAATCTATAGCTTATCATTATACCAAATACCAGGTGTTCAAGCACTATTTTTAGCCACGTGGCTTGCTAGTTGCTATTATAATGGATCAGTATTTACCATCTGATGGACCCTACTAAAATAACCACTTTGTATCAAAACTGAACTTGATTAAGCATTGATAGCCACTTGATTCCATCATATACTTTCTACTTTTATGAACATGAAAATTATATGATTAAATCAAGCTATTTTTGGTATTGAGATTCTCAAAGTGAGGTTCTTTATCCAGAGAAAACATGCCACGTGTCTAAATCAGAACCAAACCCATGTTCACTTACTAAAACAAATGTAGTTTGAAGGAGGTTTGTTAATGAATCATAACAAATACTCCATATGTTTCCAAATATACCCCCAGCTCAACAAACAAATTTCTATATCAACCTCCCCTCGCCATTTTTGAGTCTGGTAGTGTTCAGATCAATGCACAAAAACAGCTTGCAAAATTGCTAGTTCACTGATATAGATGACCAGCATTAATCCAAACTCATCTGAACTACAAAGCGTCTTCATTCTAACAGCAAACACAGCAAGGACTACTCCAATGGAGCCAAGTTCCACAGTTAACCAGCAATGGATGCTATGTACAGTTGCAAGCTTCATCGGTTGCTTCATCCTTATGCTGTGTCTGAATCAAGGACACAGTAGGATAAGCCCTTTACACCTCCAAGGCATGGCGACATCTACGACGACGACAAGAACTCCCAAGCAGTTCTTGATGTCTAACAGAAGTAATGGCATGGAGCAGATAGTTCAGACAGAAGGGATGTGCGACGTCTTCGACGGAAAATGGGTTTTCGACTCGAATACATACCCAATTTATCAGGCCTCAGAGTGTCCATTTCTTAGTGATCAAGTGAGCTGCCAAAGGAATGGGAGGCCGGATTCAGACTACGAGCAATGGAGATGGGAAGCTAAGGGGTGTGAGATTCCTAGGTAAGCATCAAGGCATTCAAAACTATTAAAGATTAAATTGATTTTACATTTTTTTCAGTTTAAAGGATATGTGGAGATGTTAGATTCAATGGGACAGATATGTTGGAGAGACTGAGGGGGAAGAGGGTGGTCATAGTTGGAGACTCACTGAACAGAAACCAATGGGAGTCTCTTGCTTGCCTTCTGTACTCGGTCGTCCCTTCGTCACGAGCCGAGGTTCATGTGGGGAGTGGTCTCTACAAGGTGTTCAGAGCCAAGGTAAGATCATCAGTTTCATCTGCCTAGTTTTTTTTTTCCCATGGAAACAAAGTTCAAGAACCAACATCAGAATTGCTTAAGTACAGGATTATAAGTGTTCTGTGGAGTTCTTCTGGAGCCCATTTCTAGTACAATTGGATGAAAACCAAGCAAATGGTAGTACTAGTAGTGACAGTGTCCTAAGGCTTGACAGGCTTCATGCCTCAGTAAACCGGTGGCGAGGCGCCGACGTAATGGTTTTCAACACCGGTCATTGGTGGGCGCATCGCGGGAAGCTCAAAGCGTAAGTGACCAGATTAATGGTTTGTAATTCATCCTCAGCTACTAAATTTGTTAAGACAGGTTAGCATCTAGCTGTTCATATCTTGATTTTTTTTATTTTTTTCGTTGCAACCCCGACCCCACTTAGTCGGGACAGGGTAAACCCCGGATACATGACCCCACCCACAAGGACCATATCTCAGGCAAGCCCGGGGACTCGAGCCTGAGACCTCCAGTTCCTGATTTGGAGATCCCCCTAATTGAACTAACCCGTGTGGGTTCGTATCTTGAATTTTGACGAAGATTAAACCGATTTGAGATCAATGCAGGTGGGATTTCTTCAACTACAATAGGATATCTTTGGACAATCTTGAAGTAGAAGCTGCTTTTGAGATGGCCATGAAGACTTGGGCTAATTGGATTGATCGGAACATCAACCCAGCGAAAACAACCGTCTTTTTCAGGAGCATCTCACCTGAACATAAAAGGTATATATATATCCAGTTATGATCCTCCCTTCAATATAAATCACTTCTTGTTAATTTGGATTGAATGCAGAAGGAAGCATTGGTGCCACAAGCAAACCCAACCCATCATGGACGAATCATACGAAGGATTGTTTCCAAAGCTGATGATAGAGATTGTGGAGAGAACACTGAAAGAAATGAGAACGCCGGTGAAGTACTTGAACATTACAAGGCTATCTGAATATAGAAAAGACGCACACCCAAGTGTGTACACATCAAAGGGAGGAAAGCTATTAACTGAGAAGCAAAGAATGGAACCTGAGTCTTATGCAGACTGTAGCCATTGGTGTCTGCCTGGTTTGCCTGATACTTGGAACAATTTATTATATGCCTCTACTATCCTTGAAACCTCTAAAGATATTTTATAGTTCTTTACATATATAAAACAGCCCTTCCCCCCTTTTTTTTTCCTTTTCTGGGCAGATAGTTTCTGCCATCCTTGTGTTCTTAAATCTTTTTCTGTCTTTCTTAAGGGGAGAGCAAATGGAAGGGTAAGTAAGATGGGTGTGTTGAAAGCAACTTGTACCATCTGAGCATAAGTAATCAAGTCAGAAACTAAAATTATTGCAGATAGTAATTGGACCAGTTTGAGGCTCATGTTGTAGTTGTAGTTAGATTACTGGAAGAAGGTCTGTTTTGGATAGGCCAAGGGTGGGTTTGACTCAAACCTAGCTTATATGTATGAAGGTGGCCTCCTCTAAAAATATTTATAAATTTATTTCAATGATGGCCCCCAAATCAAAATAATTCTTCCTAAGCATTAAAAAAAAATCTCTATTAACCTCTTGATAAATTTTTAAATTTTAATTTTTCCTTATATATTAAGCTATCTCAATCATACCTAAAAATTTTAAGGGTTGTTTGACATTGTTTATTTGGGCTGTAGAAGTGATTCCTAGGCCCAAAAGTGCTTCAAATAAATAAATAAGCATTTGGTATAAACTCAAGTAAAAGGTTTTAATGAAATCACGTTTGTGGAACCGGTTTGAGGTTTTAATGAAATACATCTTATGGTCTTATTTAAAACTTTTAAATACCTTTTTTACTTATGTTATCTTCACGAACAGAATTCTTATCGATCTATTGATCTTTTGTTGAACCTACTCGTTGATCCTACTAGACATGGTTTAACATACCGAAATCGGAGAGCAGACTAGTGATATCGGTTGCCGGACCAGCAGTACTAGACATCGGACCAGTGGTACCAGATCGGCAGAACTAATTGTCGGACCGCCGAAACTGGTCACGGGACCAGTGATACCGATCGTAGGACCGCCAGTCTATAACCCCGCGATACAATTGTTTGTATTGCGGGTTGGACCCACACCGCTATGGTCCAGTCCCGGTCCAGACCGGCCAGTAATATATTTATAAAAAAAAAAAAAAAAAAATTATTACTTATTATTGCTTCCGAAAAATAGAAGGTTCTGGATTTTGAATATTTATTAATGAGGCAAACCTTAATAAATTTATTAATGAGGCAACCTTAGTTTGAGAAACTTGGCAAGGCACAAATTTCAGTATCAGTGGCAGATGACTTGACAAATCCCAATAATCCACGTGTACTTTCATATGGCCCCACTTATAAATATGGTATCATCTCTAAATATATTTGCCACATGGCAAAAAAGCATCCTTTAAACAATGAGAAATATTAAAATATTTGGCGACTGCTTTTACATGTTCTCAATAGGATTTAAATGTGTTACCAGTGTGTTTCCCTGTAACAAATATGTTCTCAAATCAGCCCACAATGTGAAAGGCTAGAAATTTCATCCCCTATTTGCAAAACTACAATGATAAAATCTCAGCAAACTACAATGATGCCCAGTGATGAACACAGTATTACGGCAAATAGAACATTAGCTCTACAGCAAGAAAGGAGCCGATAAACGATGAAATCGAGACAACGATGGCGACAAAGTTAATTAAAATCTTAAATCAGGTTGCACAGTTCTGAGTAAATATAACCATTGTATGCCCCAAAGAAAATTGGGGACCAATGCAATTTATATCAAGACCTATTCTATTCCTTCTTAGGGCAGTGGGATTTCCTTATATGCCATTTTTACCTTATCTCCCCAACATTGTAACCAAGGGGAGGGTACTTTGGACACAATTATTAATGCCGAGCAACATCATCTTCCTCGCCGTCATCTGCACAGGGGGAAGGCAGCATACCAGTCCTGTTGCATTGTTATTTACAAACTACTTTTTTTTTTATCTACAGAAGCTCCCACTCAGATTCGCAGAAATCATGTTTCTTCGATTCCAAATCAGTTGTGATGTTGGAAGATGTAAAACTTTCAACTCTTTGTTGGTTGGATCCTGCATCGATGTCGCTGTACCAAATTGCTTGCTGCTCATTGTCCTGCTTCTTTCCTAATCTCATTTTCGAAGCAAAAGCATCCCGGATTTTTTTCTGGCAAGGAAATTTCATCAGTTATCAGCTAATGGTTGTGCATTTAAGAGAGAGAACAATATTGTGTGGGTCTGTATGTGTGTGTGTGTGTATATATATATATATATAGAGAGAGAGAGAGAGAGAGAGACAGAGAGAGAGTACCTTGTATGACTTGTGCATCCCTGAACCGGTAGTAGAGACATAACCGAGTTCACTAGTATCTACCACTACACAACTCTCTTCAAGCTTCACCTTATCAAATGGTTCAGACATTTCCAAGCTCGAAATAATGACATTGCTAACATCTATCTCTTCTGCATTGTCATTTGATCTTGCTGCAACAGTTGACTTTAGTTAATTTCCCCGCTCAAAAAAAAAAAAAACCCAGAACCTGGTGAGCAAAAACTAATGCACAATATCCAAGAGCAGTGTTTCTAAAAATCGACCAGAGAATGAACCATAAAATGCAGCAGTCACGGTTCAGAGCTCCAACCGTGTGGTCCAGCTATCCAGACTGAGCTTCATAAATATGTTTTACAATTAAATAAATAGAAAATGATTGGAAAGTAATAAGGAAATATTAAAAAAAT
>JAUPMG010148017.1:0-11088 GCA_031762675.1 Pachysandra terminalis
ATCAAACTCGAATTAAGATATGGCTAAATATATCTAAGACAATATTAAAATCTCGATAACAATCTATTGAAATACAATACGTATATGTATATGAACCATATGAGAGACAAAATCTCTAGTGTCCCGGTGGGGGACTATATATGTATAAATCAAAGATTGATTTATGGGTGAGGGATTTTCTACCCCAAGAGCCCGAGGACAACTATATATTGTATCATATATATAGAGAGTAATCCGATTGGTAGGTGTGGTGTCCGGTGATGTGCCACGGAGCGAGGTTCACAAAGATAATGCCCTCGGAACCACCCTCGCACGGGAGGATGTTTTGGTTCTTGATCCAGGTGGAGGTAGTGTTCCCTCCAAGAGTTGTGAGTCCCTGTGACTGTGCTGTACACACGAGATCCACTATCGGCCTTAGCCCTATGTGGTCCATGCATCCGTAGTAGTGATGCATGGTGGGGTAATGGGATCATCGTGGACATTCAACGCCACAATACCCAATCTCATTCATTGCATTCATGTGATTGTAATGGCCATCAGATTTGGCTAGTAGTATACTTGTTCATATCAATGCATCTAACGAACAAACCACTGCATTTACTCATGGCATGACATGCATTCATGGATATGTATTCGAGTGTATGAATCTTGCTTAGCACATTGTACTTGTTGAGCATGTAGCTCAGGCCTTTCTGGCTTCCAACATTTCAGGTGACATAGTTAGCGATGCTGTGGTAGATACCAAGATGATTCGGAGGCTGTGACGAGAAGACTTGGCCTTCTTCTACATACCTACTATTTTTGACTATGTGTATTTTGTCTAGAGTAGTTGAACTCTTTGGTTGGGCTACGTCTTCAGCCTCTTCTTGTACTTGTGGGTTATTAATGATGTATTTTAAACGATGTATTAGAATTAATTATCTTTTTATTTATTTTGCTTCCGCTAATGATCCACCGTCTTAGTTTGGATCTATTGTTTAATTGTTTAGTTGTTGCCACCCCCTTGGGTTGTGTGTTTGGAAAAGGGGGTGAGATTCATGCCTTGAATCCTAGGGCCAAGCCCATGTGTTCATGAAGAATACCTTGGAATTTGGGTCGTGAGATGGACATTTATAACTAAGGTTTAGAGTTGGGAAAAATTGGTGATTTTCTGGATTTAATTAGTAGTATTATGTGTTAAATTAGTCTTATGGTGTGCTGTGTTATATAAGTATGGATTTTGGGGTTATATGGATATTAGGACTTAGGGGTTGATTTAAACTATTATATTCAATCAATCGAGCAGAGTGCGTGATCAGCGTGTGTGCTGAGTATGGAGGTGATTGAAATGGTAAGAGGGTGAGGAGAATGGTAAGAGGATTTAGGGTTTCGAGGATTTCCATTCTCACCTCATTCTCCTTACAGATCTAAATCTGAGATCTGAGTATTAAGAGAGACACTGAGGAGAGAAGAGAAGAAAAGAGAGGGATTGGTTTGAGGCTTGATCGTGCACTAAGAGAACATTATATTCACAGACACTGGCTCGTAGAGAGGAAGAGGAAGAACTCTGGAAAGGCCATTATCAAGCGACGAGATCGATAAAGTAAGTTGTGTAGATGGTGTAGTTCTATTATGGACTGAGATTAATCGTATTATTCTCTATTTTTATCATTTATATGATTCCCATGTTAATCATGCTTAGATCTGTGTAAACGTGTGTTTTTGCGTTGATTTCTATCCAAGGATGTATTTAGAGTGTTTAGTGCTTGGTTTTATGTGTTTTTGTGTCGAATGGAATGCATGGTGAAGAGATTAGCAACCCAGAATATTACCCAAAACACGGCGCTATCGGCAGGGTTCGGTCCACCGACCACCCCACCGACAGAGAGCCATTTACAAGCTAAATTTGCTATTCGGCAGGCTTCGGCCCACCGACCACCCTGCCGAACAGCTGAGAAAAACACAAAGGATTGGTAGGGTTCGGTCCACCGACCACCCTAGAGACAAAGACCATTTTCACAGTTAAGTTTTTTATTCGGTAGGCTTCGATCAACCGACCACCCTGCCGAACAACTGAGAATTTTTCACAGTGAAGAGCAATGTTGTGGATTCCTCGGGTGGATGGTGAAGGGCTACCGTCAGGGATTGTAATTGCACTCCCGAAGTTAGTTTTGACCTGAAGGAAGCTAGCCAACCTACGGGGATTCAAACTAAGCGTTCCGATGATGTTGTTGTGTAACCATTTTCCCACCCTATGAAAATATGGATGTGATTTGGAAATGGATAGGATTACTGATTGTATGATTTTGTGGTGTGACAACTCATAGGAAGCATATGATTGGCAATCGGATTATCCACGTGTATGGGCCCATGGATAGGTTTCGTTTCCTATCCTCATTTGAGATCCCAGTTAATGCATAACATGCTAGGCTGAGGTTGAATGAGAAGGGAACCGGGAGGTGGAAATCTAGGGATAAATTTGGTGAAGCCTCCTGTTGGATTGACCTAACCCGTGGGGTGAAAGGACCCACTTAAATAAGGGTAGGATGCTTGCGGGATCCTATACAGGTTCGTTATTCCTTAAGTATGGTATACACATAAATTAGCCATATGGTGGACTTCATACCATGGGTTAGCGCCTAGAATGAAGATGGGGCTTCCGGCAGTCCCTAGGATGATGTCCTGAATTGGTTTGGTTGAGAAGCTTTGGGTCGAGGTTCACTTATTAGGATACGTTAGTTTAGTCCATTCCCTTAGCATTTTACATTATGATTGTTTGCCTTCATTGCATCTATATTATGATTGTTGCTTTCATTGCATCCATTATAAATCATGTGATTGTTTCATTCATTCACTCCATTCCATATTAAACCACTCATGTGGTATTATGATTATTGTTGAACTAACCCTTGATCTGATTTCCATAAGAGGACGGGTAACTGTCTCACGCTTACTGGAAATTCAATGTCTCACGCAACTTCTCATGTTGTAGGATGGAAGGATTGATTGTCGTTTTAGCTCCTATTGTTGGTAATGCTGTTAATGCTTGACTTGATGTTATTTGTTATTTTATTGGATTTGAGCTAGAAGTGAGTTATGGCTGTAACAGACTTGATTTTGTTGAGGAACTTGTTCGAATTTTGTTCATACCCTTGTTGATCTTGGGTCAGCTGAAGCCTACGATCATTTAAGCTTGTAATAGTTTAATTTGACTTTGCAATTTGATAGACTTCCGCACTCTGATTAATGTTTAGTGAAAGTAAATTATTACTTTTATTTTTCTCGCTTGTTGTTTGGTAGCAATCCACGGTCCATGCAGGGATCCAAAAGGTATCACCTCGTGAGCTGTGCATCCCTCATTGGGATTCGTGCTACAGGATCTGGGGTGTGACAAATTGGTATCAGAGCATAAGGTTTGCTCAGAGTAAGGTTCTTAGGAGTTTGAGGAACCTAAGTATCACATAGAGATCTAAAGTTCGGAAGAAGGAAACATAGAAGCTAAAAATTGAAATTATTGTTGTGTGATGACATACCTCGATTGCTCTTTGATCTATTGCATGTTCTCTTGATTAGTAGAAATGTGGAGGTGGATTCGGAGATTTAGTGTCCTTTTCTTGAACCTTACACCAACCCTGAGAGGTACCCTTGTTGATTTGGATGGCAGAAGTGTGACCCTAATTTTCCTTCTAGACTGATTATATTAATGTAGCTACAGATACATTCGTCTTTGAACTTTAGATCGAGGGTTAGTGACCACAGAGAGAGTGAGAGAGGACATTGGCTTTCTACGTACCATTGCTAGAGATCATAGTTGTAATTCTCCATTCCTAAGGATTGGAGACTAGTGGAGTTTGTACTTAGACTTTTGTTCTTCATTCCCCATGAGATGGGACATGTTCGAGTTCTCCACCAAGTAGGTGCACCTTGATTGTCAGACTTACATAGTATTGTATGATGATTCATGAGAGATGTGTATGACGAGTGGTGTGAGGTTTCATGATTATACTGTGGCATGTTGTTGTAGGTCCTTGTTTGAGTCCCTTGAGAATGATGTGCAAAATGGATGAATATTATTATTAATACGTGCGGATTAGCATGATTAGACTAGTATATTCTAGAATGAGATTCACTGTACAAATGAACTATGTATGATGTAATGATCTTACGACTTGTAGTGTGAAATTCAGTAGATTAGAGCAGAATTTATTGTTTGCATAAACAACCTAAGGATGGATAAACTTTTATGATAAATTATTGAGTGATTGACGAATAATAAATGAATGCATGTAAACCTCGAAAATAACACGGTCATAATGGTATTAAATATGTTGGCCAGTTATGATTAATACAACTATGATAGATGTTAGTGTGATAGTAACACTGAGATGGAACACTAGTGATGCCTCTTTACAGATTATCCGTGTGTATGGGCACATGGATAGTTTCTGAAGGTGATATCACTGGAAGTTTCATGAAGAGTGAAATGATAAGTTGTTAATCGAATTAATTGTAAATGCATTAATGCGAATTTTTGCATTTGGATAATTGATTGAATTATAAAACACCATATTGAACAATGTTGTATTTGGATGGGTTAGGACCAAGAAGGTTTAAAAACAAATCTCTGAATTCCTGTGATTGGACAATAGAGTGTATATGAATGCATAAAACAAAAACAGGAATGCTACTCATGTAGTGTGTGGTGTGTCTATCATGATCATATGGTTACTTGTATTGTCTCTTGTGATGGATGCAATAATGGATACTCTTAGATGTGCATCTAGATGTTACAATTGGACTAAATTTTATCTTAAGGGTGAGTTGTGAATACCTAGATATGGAAGTTGTTCTAGGAATAATAAGCGCGCCATGAATGTATGAAAAACATGAATACTTGCTACATCTAGTACGTTGATGGACTGCAACACGAATGCTAATGTGTTGTGTGTTGTGGGTGTAATATGATAATATGATCATGTGCTTAGTTATGTAAATTATTGTGAATAATACATGCGTAGAAACTCCAGGATGTATACTTAGATTATTTTGGACTGTAGTTGGTAGAGGAACAACAACGGGTAGTAAGTGGGGACTCACCTAGTGAAGAAGAGGCAAAACCCCTCATGACAGGTCTATGTAGTATTCTAGAAGATTTAAAGAAATTGGTGGAAGGAGAACTAGAGAAGCAGTGCACGCAAGGAAATGGGATCGATTCAGAAGCAGAGTGATGATGATAAGGGTAAGAATGTTGGAACAAAAAAACATACTAGGGAAGGGTACTTGGAAAGGAAGTGTAGGAATGTAGAGGAATCCATGTGTTTCAACTACAGAAGGGTAGGACATTTCCGAAGGTTTTGTTCTCACCTGTTGAGGATAGATCGGAGGAAAGGTTCTGAGAAGAGACAGAAAGTGGTAGGGATGTTTGTTCCAGTTAACACTTTGGCTCTTGTCGTGGCACCACCTCAGTCTCAACCACGTCCGCCGCCAACGTGTTTTAACTGTGGAAGGATGGGTATATTCAGAGATATTGCCAACAACTAGTGAGACAGAAGAACAAACTGAGCACGGAAAAGGGAAAGATTAATCGACTTAAAGATCTGGATGGAAAGAGAGGGATGGTTGAAAAGAAGCACAAGGGGTTAGAGAGACGATCATGTTTCAACTGTGGGAAGTTGGGACATCTCCAAGGGAATTTTCGATGGCCATTGAGGCAGAACGGTGAGCAAAGTGTGATCAATGAAAAGGTTTTAGAAATCGAAGGAATAGAGGATAAGGGAGTAAAACCTGACATCGAAGGTGGACAAATCACATACCTTATTGAAATGAATATGTGTTTCCTTTGCATGTATTGATTGTACATCCCTTTTTGCATAAAACTAAGTGAACTTAGTATGGGCATGAGGTATAATCTAATGTAGGTTGAAATTGAGAATTACATAATTGAAGCATAACAAATTCTAAGATCGAGTATTATAGAAAACTAGGCAAACTAATTTCGGGGATGAAATTTCCTAAAGCGGCAAAGGCTGTAGTGACCCAAACCTAGAAATTAATTATTTTAAAATTAATTAAAGATTAACTAAATGGATTTAATATGAATAACTTGGAAGCACACTTATATACATATATAGAAACTCAAATTAATATATCTAACAATAATCATAAGTAATTAGGATAACTTCATTTTTATTAAACTAGAATTTGAAATGCATGAACCAATTGTCTTAGATTTCAACATTTATAACTAAGGTTTAGAGTTACGCAAAATTGGTGATTTTCGAGATTTAATTAGTAGTATTATGTGTTTAATTAGTGTTATGGGGTGCTGTGTTATATAAGTATGGGTTTTGGGGTTATATGGATATTATGAGGACTTAGGGGTTGATTTAAGCTATTATATTCAATCAATCGAGTTGGGTGCGCGATCAGCGTGTGTGCTGAGCATGGAGGTGACTGAAATGGTAAGAGGGTGAGGAGATAGTAAGAGGCTTTAGGGTTTTAAGGATTTCTATTCTCACCTCATTCTCCTTACAGATCTAAATCTGAGATCCAAGTGTTTAGAGAGAGACTGAGGAGAGAAGAGAGGAAAATAGAAGGATTGGTTTGAGGCTTGATCGTGCACTAAGAGCACATTATATTCGCAGACACCAACTCGTAGAGAGGGAGAGGAAGAACTCCGAAAAGGCTATCATCAAGCGACGTGATCAATCAGGTAAGTTGTGTAGATGGTGTAGTTCTATTAGGGATTGAGATTAATCATATTTATGCTCTGTTTTTATCAGCTATATGATTTCCATGTTAGTCATGATTAAATCTTTGTAAACCTGTGTTTTTGCGTTGATTTCTATCCTAGGATGTATTTAGAGTGTTTGGTGCTTGGTTTTATGTGCTTTTGTGTCAAATGGAATGCATGGCGAAGAGATTAGCAACACAGAACACGGCACTGTTGGCAGGGTTCGGTCCACCGACCACCCTGCCGAACAGCTGAGAAAAACACAGAGGATCGGTAGGGTTGGGTCCACCAACCACCCTACCGACAAAGACCATTTTCCCGGTTAATTTTGCTATTCGGCAGTCTTCGGTCCACCGACCACCCTGCTGAATAACAGAGATTTTTCATAGTGAAGAGAAATGTTGTGGATTCCTCGGGTGGATGGTGAAGGGCTACGGCCATGGATTGTAATTGAGTTCTGGAAGTTAGTTTTGACCTGTAGGCAGCTTGCCTACATGTGGGGAGTCAAACTAACCGTTCCTATGATGTTATTGTGTAACCATCTTCCCACCGTAGGAAAGATATGGATGTGATTTGGAAATGGATAGGATTACTGATTGTATGATTTTGTGGTGTGACAACTCATAGGAAGCTTATGATGGTTAGCAATCGGATTATTCGCGTGGATAGTTTCCGTTGCCTATCTTCATTTGAGATTCTAGTTAATTCATAACATACTAGGCTTAGGTTGAATGATAAGTGAACCGGGAGGTGGAAATCTACAAAGAAACTTGGTGAAGCCTCCTGTTGGGTTGACTAAACCCGTGGGGTGAAAGGGCCCACTTAAATAAGGATAGGATGCTTGCGAGATCCTATACAGGTTCACTATTCCTTGAGTACGGTACACTCATAAATTAGCCATATGGTGGAATTCATACCATGGGTTATGTCATGACCCAAACTTAAGGTAATTCACATGGAAACCCATAGGATCGAACCGTGACTCTCACCCCAACTGAGATCGAGAGTGGTAGTCAACCATAGAGCCAAATGTACAGAAATTTAGTAAACTTTAAAGGAAGCTACTTTACTGAAATTATTCAAAATATAACTAAGTTATTATATCCAAACACTTAATGAAGTAGTAGCGGAAAATAACATAATTACATTCCAAGTTTAAATCAAATTCCTAGCCCTATACCTCATATCTAATCTAAGAATGAAAATGATAAATCTAACGGTAAAACTCTTAAGTAGAAATCACTCAATGTTCCAGCAATATTCACAACAAGGGTTTGACTCATCAAGTTCTCCAATTAAATTACCTGAAATTGCACAAAGGCGTCAGTTACACTAAGCCCAGTAAGTAAATTAATTAAATTATACTTTTAATTGGAATAGGGTCAAGGCCACTATCCAGTGTTACAACATAAATAACATGCAAACAATCATAATATAAGTAATGCAATGCAATATGAATGCTGGTTCAATTATTAATGAATCCAATGCATGCTCATGCAAAAATAAAAAGGGTTGATCACCAAGTGTGATCCATGCAAAGACATATGCTGTGCAAATATGCATGCTGTCCAGAATTCGACTATTGTATGCCCCACACTTGATCGATCAATTACCAAGCAGGAAGTCGTAATGAACTTCCCCCTATACGGGTTCTCTTAAATACGATATTCTATGTGCGTATTCATAGTTTCTAGGAGCTGGGACCTAGAGGTCGCAATTTCCTCTGTTATTTTCGATAATGGAATAAAACCAAGGTTCACTAACGTGATCAAAACCTAAGTGAGTCATACACTACCCGAATGCCAAAAACATTTCCCTCTGCATCCGTTACTTATAATACATGATACGTTATCGAGATGAAAATATAATGGGGTATACTGTGACAGCCAAATCCCAAAACCAATAAGAATTGTCCATCCAGGACTTCCTCACCAAACACTCCTATTTGATCAGAACTCCAGCAAAATTGAAGGCTGAAGGTAAAGTCTAGTACATGACCAGAATATGGTCATTAATACCAATAGGTTATGTTATGCATGCGTGGTGACAGTGCACACTAATTAGGCATGCAATTAAGTGTACAATTCTGTGTGAGGGGTGTTTTGTATGAGGGAGAGTCACCAACAATATTTACCAACTGACAGAAGCCTAAGTCGATTACTGACCATACCCCGTCTTTAAAAGAATTAAGAGGCTAAGACAAAAGAAATATTGAAACTAAATGGGTTAAATAACGGGGAACTAGGAGCCCGGGTCTAGAAAGTCGTGAGCACACTTTCAGAGCTAAGTTAAAGCTTTAGTCCGTCCTCCCCAGACTTCTCCCACCTGGTTCTTGAAGAATGAGCTACTATTTATAGTAGTCAAAGGAAAAATAATGGAAGTTTGGAATCTATTAGGTGTTTCGTAACGGTGTTAAGACTTTAACCCGGGATAATACGGTTGATTATCCCAGTCTCTTAGGTGGACCAATCCAAAGGTACATCTCTGAATTACACATTTTCCATTGTGACCCATGACAACATGTGTGACTCAAGACATATCAAGGGGCTGGTGGGCCTCATGACCCCCATTCCGTTCAAGTCTAATTCCCCCCTTGGTCAAGTATCACCTGCAGTTCCGCAGTATGGGCAATGTGTAACAACCCGAACAAAAACATATAAATAGTAAACTTAGATCTTAAGGTAAGATAGTATTTTGTTTGGGGTTGATATGTAAATTTCAATTAGTGGCTTAGTTTAGAACACTTAAATCCTTGATCTCATAATGTACACTAGGAAACCTAGGTCATTAAAAAATTAATTAGCTTAGCTCTAAAGACTTAAGGACAGTGATAATCAAATAGCTTAGGTTAACTAAATTAAATGGAATTAAAATTAATGTAGTGATCTTAGATCTTGTATCTTGGTGTGTTTATACTTCATGACGTGTGTTAAATGTCTCTCTCCGTCGGATCGCCGATCGGATTAGATCCGACCGAGCGATTCTGTCTGCGATGAACTTGTGGTAACGATGTGATGCATGGTAGGTCAACATGATTATATTTGGCGGTAATGACCTGAGACGCTGAAAGAGTGTTAATTATAATATATATATATATATTCATTATATAATCCCATCTGCCAAGTTGATTTAGAATCAGAGTAGATCTAGCCATGCAATGTGTGTGTTGTGTAATTCTATGGTCCTTGTGTGTTGTATAGTAGTGTAGCTTAAAATGGTAGAGACAATGGCACTGTGATAAATAAACTTGAGTGTTTGGTGATGAAGGGTTGAGATTTGGTAGTTGGAGATTAAGGGGGGAGATTTGTGCTCCCAAAAGTGTGAAATGAGGGATTGACAAGTGTCAAGGAGAGAGTGTGGCTTGTGTGAGAAGAAAATGGCAGACTTGTAAATAAGACTTGTAGTGAGGTTAATGTGGGAGTGGGTAGTTAGGACCAATCGCTAGGATGGGAAGGAGAAAATTGAATTGGCTTGGATGTGTGACATGTCGGATGTGGAGAGAGAGAGAGAGACTTTCTCTCTTTGGGAGGCTTGTGAGACAAGCCTCTCATTTGTGCTTGGGAGCTTTGGCTTGGAGAGGAAGGGTGAGAAAGAAAGAAAAAAACGTGGAGAAGAAGAGGGCTTCTTGGATGTTGGCTTGGATTCGTCCAAAAAAAAAAGGTGAGTATAGAGTCTAGAATATAAATAGGTTAAATCCTTAGATTTCTAACCAAATCAAATGGTTGAATGTGGTTGATGAATGCATGTTTAGATAAGTATTGATTTATAGTGTTAGAGTGTGTTTTTGTATACTTTTTAAGCTTGAAATTTACATATGTTGAATGAATGGAAGTGAGAACTTGAATGCCCTTAAAAAAACCCTTAAAAATCCCCAACAAACTGGCCTGTTCGCGTGGTTCGGCGACCTCTTCGGTGCGCCGAACACCTCGCCGAACTTGTTTCTAGGCCTTGGGTGACACTTCGGGTGGCCGAAATGCCCGCCGAGCATGAACACCAAGAACACCCCATCGAAGTAGCCTCCGGCGCACCGAAGGATGTGCCGAAATATGCCATTCTGGAAAGTCCGCCGAAACACAGGGTGGTCCGCTGAGTACCTCGCTGAACTGAACTTCGGCGCATGTTCAGTGCGCCGACAGGGTCGCCGAATCTAGGTTTTCGGTGCGCCGAAGACCCTGCCGAAGCACAGTAGTAAAATATGATTTTTAATGGTAATGTAAAAAGCGAATGGTAGTTATGGTATACGATTATGATACTAAATAGCATGTTGTTACTTCTGTTGTGAACGAGAATGTACTTTAATTGATTCCAATTACATTGTGAACCATGATGGACAGCTCTTGAATATTACATATTGAGAACATAATATACATGATCCC
>JAUPMG010148038.1:0-11088 GCA_031762675.1 Pachysandra terminalis
AAAAAAAAAAAAAACAATCAAAAACCAAAATTCTCCAACCTGGCGAAATATTTCGCCAGGCTAGCGAAATATTACACTATGCTAATGTCTGGCGAAATCGGCATTTAAAACCTTGTTTAGAAGAGATCTCAGAATTGTGGAGTTAGAGGAGTTGTCAAACCTTATTGATATCCTCAAGTTCTGTTTCATTGATGCAGATTGCTAGGATTATCGGGTTTGGCCTTTGGAGTCTAGTGGTGTCTTCTCCACTAAATCTTTCTTTTACTTCCTTGGTTAAGAGGAGAATTCGTATCCTCCTTTTAGTGTCTCAAAGTTCTGGAAGGCAAAAGTTCCTCCTAGAGTGAGATTATTTGTTTGGATTGCTTTGCTTTATCATATAAATACATGTGATATGATCCAAAGGAGAAGAGGCAATTTGGCTCTTTCTCCACATATTTGTTTCATGTGCAGGAATCAAGGGGAGACAATGGATCATCTTTTTCTTCATTGCTCAATAGCAAGAGGGATCTAGACGCATTTGTTGCATTTGATGGGGGGTAGATTGGGTTGTTTCGGAACGTATTGTAGAGATGTTTGACCAATGGCGTTTTCAAGGCTTGGGATCAAGAGGCAAGATTTTCTACGAGGCATTCTTCTTCTCGGCTCTTTGGGCTATTTGTGTTTTTGAGGAGACTCACATTCATTCTCTTGGCTCATTGATTCCATTATGGGTATGGTGGCTAGTTGGATGTCTGTAAGGCAGGAATTTAGGGGAATATCTATGGATTGTATTGTTAGAAACTGGTATGAGTTGATTGATTCTCCGGCAAGAATTCCAACGAAGATCATGATTTAGAAGGTGCCGCCTAGGGGCTATTTTAAGGTCAATTTTGATGGATCCTCATTGGGTAATCCAGGAAGATTGGGGATTGGAGGGGTATTCAGAAACTCGGATGGTGTCATTATGCATGTTTTTTTTTTGGCTTGATTGGTATTGCGGACTGTATCACTGCCGAATTAAGAGCCTTGATTGCTGCTTTGGCTGAAACTAGAAAGTTGAATTTGGAACCTTTACAAATTGAAGGCGATTCTCAATTGGTTATTTCGGGATGAAAGGGGAGGTTAGCTACCCTTGGAGATATGCCCACTGGATTAGACATGCTTGGTATCTCTCAATTGGTTTGTGCATATCTTTAGCCATGTGCTTAGATCAGTTAATGCTGATGCAGATATTTGGGCTAGAAGAGGTGTGCAGAGAGATTTTTGGGGCTGGTATGCCTAGGGGTGAAGAGATCGAGATGACAATTGAATTGTTTTGTACAGTTTTCTCTTTTTTCTCTTTTTGTTCATTTGTAATATATTTTACAGTATGTTTTTCCGACTCACATTCCGTGAGTCTCTGTTTTGTAATATCCTTTGATGATTAATGGAATTGTTGTTTATGATAAATAAAAAAAAAAAAGAAATTTGATTCTGGTTTGAAGTTTGTGGTGGGAGAGGGTGATAGGGTTAGAGTTTCGGTTGACCATTGGATTGGGAATGGAGCTCTCTGCAGCCAATTTCCAGATTTTTTCAGAATGATGCAAAATCAAGTTGCTTCAATTGCTGTTGTGTCTATTACTGATCAACATGGTAGAGGTTGGAACTTAAACTTCAGATGACCCCTTTTTGATAGGGAATTGGAATCAGTAGCTCACCTGTTGTCAATCTTGCAAGAGTTTGAATTCAAGGAGGGGGCTGACTCGAGGAGATGGATTTGGGATCCTAGAGGGGAGTTCTCTGTTAGGTCTTGGTATACATCATTATCGGCTGTGGGGGATAGGTTTGACGGAGAGAAAGCACTGTGGAAAACTCTGGCTCCCTCCAAAGTAAAGTTTTTCATGTGGTTGGCTGCTAAAGGAAAACTATTAACTCTTGACAATTTAATTGCTAAGGGATGGTCAATCCCTAACAGATGCTGTTTGTGCTGTTCTGACCAGGAGTTTTGGGTTATACCTACGGAGGTTAATGCTTTTCTTAACTACTGCTGGAAATGGGTAAAAGGAGATTCTAAAAGAGCTATTCTAAGGAACATGTGTGCAGCAGCGATTTTGTTGGGCCTTTTGGAAAGAAAGAAATAACCGGATTTTTTAGGGAAAAGAGAAGGAGGTTGGGGCTGTCGTTGATCAAGTCATTGCTGTCCTGTATTCTTGTGCTAGTTCTCATCAAGAATTCAAACCTATTCAATACTACCAATTTAAAGGGGATTTGGATTTCATGTAAATCATATATTTGGATCTTCTTATGATTGGTTTTTCTTTGGTTGTCCATTTTCTGGGTTATGGGGGCTTCTTTTTGGATTCAGTTGGTGTATACTTTTGGTGTACAAAATGTATATTGGATTCAGTTGGTGTATACTTTTGGTGTACAAAATGTATATTGGATTCAGTTGGTGTATACTTTTTGTGTACAAAATGTATATTGGGGGGGGGGGGGTATCTCTATGTATTTGGGTCATTGTTTTAAATTTCACCGGCATGCTGCCGAAATGTCACCATTTCCCCCTTTGGCGAAATGGCGATATTTCCCCATTTTGGCAAAATATGGGCGAAATTTCACCAGACACCCCTTGGTGAAATCGAAATTTAAAACCTTGATTTGGGTATAGCATGATAGATTCTCTTATATTATATTAATACAATACTTTTACTGATCAAAAAAAAAAAAATTGTCAACACTCTATCTAGCATCGCACTCTAACCAGAAAATGCCACTTTGGATGGAATACTAGAACCCCTGATCTTAGCTGGGAAATCTAAATCTGATATCCCCACTATGTTCTTAGTTCTTATAGAATGATTAAATGCTGAATCTCCCAAAGGAGTCTTTTGTCTGTACCTTGTTATCATGCTCATCTACTTTGATGTGTGATGCATATCGTACTTGGGACGCGATTGAGATGATCGACCTCACTTAGAAGTGATTTCATTGTAAAAATCTGTGTACCCTGTTATCGTGCCCATCTGCCATGATGTGGGATTTATAAGTGGTACTTGGGAAGCAATTGAGCTGATTGACCTCACTAAGGAGTGATTTCCTTCTAGATACTGGATTCCAAGGTACATCCTCTCCCTTATCAACTAATCCTCCACAAAAGCCTCTCAATCAAGTGCCAGTTGATAATTATGAGTAACACAAAGCGAACTCACTTCACATTGCCAATCTTACCAAAAGGAAATAGAGTTCCCCCTTCCTATTACGTATATTGTAAAGGGGTAAAAAGATTCCAATATGTTCATAATACCTTTCCATTGGCCTGTCCCATTCCAATATGTTCATAATACCTTTCCATAGGCCTGTCCCATGGCTTCCGCCAACTCTCCAAGTACAATGCCCATATCTATTGGGCTCATATTTTGCCACTCTTGATCATAAACCTCCCCCTTTCCTCACCAAAACTCCAGAATCACTTTCCTAAAGTGCTTTGTTGCTAAAAGTGAAAGGAGGGAACCAAGCCTCCTTCTCTCGGGAACTTTCTCCATTATGCTAAATGGTACTCGAAATTGCCTCCTTTCTATGCCAAAGACAATCCTTTCTAATTTTCTTCAATCTGCTATCAACATTGGTATAGTAAATAAAGATAAAAATATGTTGTAAAGTTAGAAAGGGTACTGTGTATGAGTGTCATTTTCCCTCTTTATAGAGGAATGCTTGCTTCCAAGGAGTTGGTTTCCTTTGGAATCACTCCACCACCCTTTCTTGCATAGACAATTTCTCGAATGAAGCTCGAAGTGGCTTGGAATCCAATAGTCATTGATCATCTCAAAAGGAGAGGGTGGGTTATGGAAAGTCATAACATATCACATAAACTAATAAAACATAACAACAATATGCATATCACATGGAATGATGTGTGTGTGTGTGTGTGTATATATATATATATGTATGTATTAACTAAATTAAAATTGATACTATTTTTCATAAGATGATGTTTTATTTTTAAGATACAAAATACATGATCAACCAAGCATAAAACCTAATCTAGGATGACATTGTGTATTTTTATTTTAAAATAAAATTAGAAACTATTGAATCGTTTATTTAAAAATATTAAATTATTTTATATCCAAACATTATTTTTTCAAACATTATGATTAATCTATTAAGTTGATATATCTACCTTAGATTCATCTTATGCAGAAACTTTAAGTCAACACAATATTGTTTAATAGGTTTTTTTGTAAAAAATATAATTTATAATTTTCAAAAAATCTCTAAGAACATTGCATATTTCTTGAAAAATAGGCAGCTATATCTTTGGATTTCAAGTGAAATTCATAGATCCATGTAATAAGATTCCAAAACATGCTTGAGACATAAAGAGTATGATTTCGAATGAAAACAAAAACTCTTAGAATGCATACCTCAAAAAACAATGCAAGAAGAGGAAAAACGCTTTTAAGTTCCAAATATTGTCAATCAACTAGGAAGATTTTAAGCGAAATTGGTTGTACTTGTACTTCAATGGGGTTTGGTTTTTGGGTTAGGGATAGGATTGGTACAGAGGAGTGAATGTTGTATCAAGTGTATTGGTCTATATATTATAACATATAAGCTGTATTGTTCGATACAGTCGATATATTACATGTATCAACCAATACCATGTAGAAATTAACTTATCCTAAAATGCACTTGTGTATCGTGTTGACAGAGTGTATACAAGATACGTTTCGACCGTATCGATGGATAAGATGAGATATTTTAAACCATACTTCTTGCTTAAAAAAGTAGTCTGTGGCCAATCAAAAAGATAAAATTCAGACTTTCCAAAGTCAAACAGAATTCCATAGGTTCTGAATATAGATCTTAATAGAAGCTAACGATCTGACCTTTAATCTCCTCTTCATCATCAATGATTGCCTCATCCATTTGAAGAACCTCCATAAGATTGATGCTTCGACTTGCGTTTGCGAATTTGTAAAAAAATTTGTTGTTATTATCACCCTCCTAGATCCAAATTGCCTGTGATTTTTGCCTCGGACTTATTTCCTCCACACTGGCGAAATTCCTGAATTCATCCTTTAATCCCTTCCAGTGTTGTTGATGTTAACCAAATACATCCCTGCTGCTCGTTCTCTTTATTGACTGTTAGATTCTTCAAAATCTCTTTTTTTCTATCGTCCACTCAACAACAAGCATTCCTGTTCCATTGTTTTATTTTTTCTTTGAGAAATTGTTAGTTTTGCTAAAAACAAACTAGGTGAACCCAAAACATGAAAACTACTTCACCAAGCTTCACAAGATCCACAAAACCTTCAACTTTAAGCTGCATATTTTAATTTTTTTTTTTTAAAAAAAAAAGCCTTCCCATGTTTGTATTTTCCATTTTTAAGCAAGTACATAATCAGACTTTGGTTTTGTTCTTATTTTTCTTGGTCTTTTTGCACATCCATCTCAGCATCTTCATTTCAGCAGTACTTATCTTATGAATGTGTTGATTATCGAGCAAAAAATATATAAATATGTTGCTTTTTTGTTGCCCAACATTCTGCTTCATACAACTTAGCTGCCCTAATAGATATCATGTAAAATTATTTTCCTTTTAGCTGGAGTGGAATATGTGAATCACATGACACTCTAGAAGCGGCTCTCCAATAGACAACACTTAGGCTATAAGACGCTATTTATTATTTTCTAATCTTTGATGAGTAGCTAACCAAGAATAGCCTTCTACCTTTGGAGGGGCCACATTATTTTTCACATTCTTACAGTGAATATAATAGGTGAAATGATTTATTACCCTTTTTCTTGCTTATTGAGATATTCTTTATCTGTTAATTTACATCAAAATATATAAAGAGAAGAATATGCCAAATGAAAAGAGGAAAAAAGAAAAAAGAAAAAGGAATGAACGTAATTTCACTGCAATAGATTGATCATATTTCAACGATACAAATGGTTTTAGATGAAAAGTTTGTTATTCAATAGCAATTTGCACACACCAGTACTGGTTGGCTACTAGACCATGTAAGAAGTTTTCTGCAGATTTAAATTTAATCAAGTCATGAACCTCTGATTTGGTACCTCATTTATGTGCTTTATAATAGCCAAGAGGCCCAAGACATCTAAATTAAGATTTAGGACACCTATAAATCTTTCCAAGCAACTAATCACTGGTTGCAAGTATCATAAGATAGACAACAAATAGAGAAAGATTCAGTTGGAACATGCCCATTATGACCAAATTCATTTTAAATTACCACCATCAATAGGATCTGTTTAATCATCTATATAGCTTAACTACATAAGATTTTGACTCCTGACCACTTCTAAGAAGTGGACAATCCTAGTTGGTGCTCACGTGCGAAGGGGAGTCAATATCCCACCCACCACTCTCTTTTGCTTTCATTTATCAAAGGGCATCTTAGCTAGGTATGTTGTAATGCTGTGCTGAAAATTCATGTATGTGTTTCCTTTCATATTGGGCCATTAGGACAACTTGGATGAAACACAGGTTGTATGAATCTGGAAGGAAATAAGAAGTCAGTAGACTTTTAGTATCGGTAGCTGATTTTGTGGTCATTAGGGCTTCATTATTAAACAAGTTGGAGATGGCCAACCCAAACACAATCCATTTAAAAGAACGTAAAACCTAACGCGCATTTTTAACCTGTTTAACTCCTCTTTAAAATATTTATTGTAAATTCTATACATGAATATTATACAATTGAATATAATTGGGTTGAACGGGGGTGAACCTGAACCCAACCTGTTTATTAGCGGGTCAAAAACCTCAACCCTAACCCACCCAACTAGTCCAAAATGCGAGCCCTAATCCATCAAATACCGGCCGGGTTCAGGTGGGTTGACGGGTTGGGTCAGGTTTTGCTTACCTCCAAGAGAAGATACTCGTGCTGTTTTAAAGTTTAGTAATGCAGGCTATAGTATTCATGTGTCCTGGCTCCTCTCATCGTTAGGGATTTCATTGTGTTGTTTTTGAATTTTTAGGCTTTCTTCTTTTACTCTTGAATTTCCTCTTTTTCTTCCATCTTTCTCATGCTTACGTTCATACCCACTTGGCACTGTGAACAGTAGCCTTGTCGTATTGGCATTTTTTATTATTGTATACTACGGTTAAGAAGATGGAAATCTAGTATATGGGTTTGGTGTACTAATACTCAATGCCCTTATGTTTTGCAGATGAAAAAGCAAAGTTTGATGAATTGATCGAGGACAAGGGTGTTAAGATATTGATTGATCCAAAGGCTCTAATGCATGTCATAGGAACCAAAATGGATTTTGTAGATGACAAACTAAGGTACTTAATATCTTTGGTTTGCATTTCTGTATACATTTTTTATGCACAAATGCATGCCTAGCATATACATTAGTGTACGCCTACACAATCACATTTGTGTAAGAACATTTTCTTCATAGGTCATCTTGAACTATGTTGTACTGTTATGCTTACTTATCTGGGTTGTCCACCCTTTTGTATCCGAATGGAGGATGATGTGGCCAATCCTGATCATCCATCTTCTCGTGATGCAATACATTCCCACCTATATACTGCCCTTCACCAAATCACCCTATTCCTCACTATAGGGGAAAATTCTGGCGGATATCGGACATTTAAAGTTTACAAAATTTTGGATAAAAGCATCATGATTTGATCCCAATTCAGAATTTACTATTAGGAGATGCATAATTGACTGAAAATTTTGAATAAAGGCATCATGATTTGATCCCAATTCAGAATTTACTATTAGGTGATGCATAATTGACTGAAAATTTTGAATAAAAGCATCATGATTTGATCCCAATTCAGAATTTACTATTAGGAGATACATAATTGACTGCATTGATCTCAGTAGCTATGTAGATTCTTTGACCTTGAAGTGTGTCATTCCAATGGTTGTCAACATCCCGATAGTCTAGAACGATGATTATAGGTAGGGGCTCCATACTAAGATTTCAGACTTCGACATTTTTTTCTTCAGAACTTTCATAATTTCATCTCAATTTCAAGCCATTTTGAAATTCTAACCTATTCTGTTTGGGCGTGTATATAAAATTCTAGTATTTATACAAAATTTTGGAGTTGTGTTTTGTTAGCGAGCAGGACATAGATTGATGCCAAAAGATGGGTTTTAAAGTCTTGACTCACATGAGAATTCTTTTGTTTTTCATGCTTCTGTTCTTTTTCCTTATTCCTTAGCCTCATTTCTAAGTTGTGATCTTAATATTCCTCTCATTTTATGTATTTGGTGTTCTGTTCAGATCTGAGTTCATATTTATCAATCCAAACTCAAAAGGGCAGTGTGGTTGTGGAGAATCATTTATGACGACGAATAACACGGGAACTTCAAAGCCAAGTAGCAGTTAAGAATCATAATATAGCCTTGATTTAGCAGAATGCAAGCTCTCAGAAATTCCCAAGTTTTTTGTCCGGCCCAAAGACTGATACCGAAACTTCAATGGGAAGAACAACATATTCTGAAGGTCAAAACTTGGTAGATCACATCGACGGCTAACACACTTTGGAGTCCCATCCTTTCAAAAGATTGATGCTATAATTGAGGTTAAGTATATATAGTATAAGTGGTTGATGTGTTTACAGTACTTGTGGTGAAGCTTTGTACAGAGATATCTTGAATTGTTTGGTTATGGAAAGATGAGAATAATAATATTTATGTAATATTATGCTCAGTTTGGAACCCTAACTGGTTCGATCAATCTGTTTATAACTTATCCAGGGTATTTTTCATTGGTTTTTGAGGAGAATCATACTAATAGGGGATTGAAGGAAGGTATAGTATGGGTATCTATAATTCCTCATTTTGGTAATTCTCTTGTTGCGGAAGTCTCAGTCTCAGATATGGAACTGGCATTTTGTTTACCCAAGAAGGGAAAAAAGGAAGGAAAAGTGCTATTCTGCTTGGGGTTTTCCTTACAGGACAGACTCAAATATAACATTGGATAGATGAAAGGTAAGCTTTGGTCAAGATTTGATAGGTAATAATCATCCTAGGGGTTTTTCTTACAGTACAGACTCAAACAAGGGTTTCAAGGATCAGATAGATCTGATCAGGATAGGCCGGGCGGTCCGTACCAAGATCGACCAGGACTGGTCCAATCTCAAGCCACGATACAACTATTGTATCAAGTGGCTTTGGATCGGACCGGTCCAACCAATACTGGTCTGGACTGGTCGATTCGCACCGGTCCAGTGACTGGATCGGCCGATCCAACTGATTCAAAGTTTATTTTATTTTATTTTATTTTTTTTAAACTTGTAAAATGAACGATCTAACAGGTATCTTCCTGGATCGGTCCGATACAGACCAGTACAGCCGGTCTGAAGACCGATACCACCGTTCCGACTATGGAAATCACCATTTTGGCGACCGGTCAGGCCGATCCAAAATTTTTTTTAAGGACAATCCAAACTGTTTGGATCGGCAGATACTGGACCGGATCGTCGATCTGTATCGGGATCAGTCCGGACTGGTCCGATCCATCCCGAAAATAAAAACCTTGACTCAAACAGGTTCCTACTATTAATGATCCACGGCCCTGATACATTATTTAACACTCGTAAAGCATGGGCCGAGCTGGGTTTTTATTGTAGGGAGACAAAGATTTGATAAAAAAATCGGTTGTTGATTTTTGGTTCGACAAAATTAATGTTAGTTTTTATTATATATATAATCTATTTCCATTTTTTTTGTTCGATTTGATTTAGTTTAATTGATTTGGTTTGTTCCGTTTTTGGTTTAGTTTGAATCAATTGATATTTCTAGTGAGTGAGGATACAAAAATGAAAAAAGAAATTGTTGAAAGGGCAAGGGAAAAATTAAAATTTGACAAGGGATCATTTGTAACATGTTACAAAAGTAATTGTCTAACTTTATAAATTTTTAAACAATTGAGGGTAGAAACCAATTAAAGTAAAAGCAGATTTTAGAAATGTTCAGTCACCCTTTTTGGTAGAGCTTGCACTATCCATCTGATAGGGGTATTACCAGCTTAGCACTCAACCTAAACCCGCTCATTTAATAAACGAATTGTAATAATCCAATCCGCATTCAACTTGTGACTAATTTAAATTTATTAAAAAATTTATTATTTATTTTAAATACCTCATCTAATGTCTTGTACAATAACATGATTACAAATTGTAATGTTACTGTTGGTCTGCAAAATCAACTCTGACTCGCTACTTGGCCGGTTTGCAGGTTCACTCTGTGTTGTGTGTGGTCGAAGTGGGTGCGGGCGTGCTAGAACTCTTAAGAGTTCACCTGAAAGACAGATTATGTGAGTTAAACTGTGTAAATTAACTATTGAAATGAATCGGTCGATTATATGACTGATTGTGGATCAGACGATTATATGGCTTCCAATATCGAAGGACCAGTAGCCGATCCAGAGAAACTGATTTTACGCGATTAACAGCACCACATATATATATATATATATATTAGAACAAGATAACATGTAACTAAAAGGTAAACCTTCTAAGATGCAAGGGAAAACAAGAAAATACAAAAACTCCGGAAGTTCTTTAGGCTCTGATTGTGGGACGTGACTAACCTACTTCACGGGTGCACAATTCAGCATGCAAGAGACTGTCGAGAGGACCTCCAATGATTCCTTGGGCTCCGATTGTGGGACACGTCTACACTACTTCGCGGGTTCACAACTTGGCATGCAAGAGACGATTAAGAATGGTTCTAAAGAGCACCCAACTGGGATTCCTCCGTGACCGACTGATTCGGATGATGAAGTATGTACAATAGGTTCCTTGTAGAGTGCTATACTAGTGGTCACTGGGGATCAAGGGTGAAGCTATGTGTAGCTTTGGTGGATTTGTTGTGGAGATCTTTTTCATTCTAGCCAAATCTCGTCCTATAGCCCCTCCTTTGCAATCATCTGACGATTTGTGAATAGTGGGTGGTTTATTTCTCTTGGTCTGTTGACACCTGACCCACTATCCTAAATCACATTTCCTTGCTTCTGAGTCTGTGCCTTTCTTCTTTGAATTGAAATTCTGTTCTCCTGCCACATGTAAGTAGTTGTAGAAACTACTTTTGAAACTTTCAAAAGACACTGTCATGTGTCATCTTCATA
>JAUPMG010148049.1:0-11088 GCA_031762675.1 Pachysandra terminalis
GGTGGGGTGGGGTGGGGGTGAGGGTGTGTAGAGACCCGGATCTTGAAGATTTATAATAATAATTAATGGTACGATTAATTAATAGAGTTAAATAATGAAAATAATTAAAGAGGGTTTTACGGGAGATTAATCAGTAATTTTCCAGTCACTAATGAAAATAATTAGCTAAAGATTAATTAAGATGATTTAATTAATGCAATTGATCAATAAGGTTAGTTTAGTAATTTCTTGTAATTTATTGAATTGATTCTTAGGTAATTTGTGCATTGGTCAGTAAATAAAATAAGAATAGAGAACTTGGGGTCTAAGTGTTATTAGAAGGAAGTATTGGGGGAGGATAGGAAATTAATAAACTTAATTTCAAACAAAATTGATGTGGTGCGTGCATGGAGACGTGGGAGAGAGAGATTTGGAAGGTGGGAGGAGATGAGAGGAAGCTCCTAAAACTTCTCCCTCTCCTTTCCATATGTGAGATTTTTATTAGGGATTTTCTATAAGAAGATGAATGTAGAAAGAAAGAGGGAAAAACTTAGCACAGGAACCCTAACTACACGATCCAAAAGGAGGAAGAAGAAAAGAGGAAGAAAGAGATAAGCTGTTGAGTGAACCCCAAATCAAATCAGGTAAACATTGTGTTCTGTATAATTCTTGAAGCTTATCGTGAACGACTATTTCGTCGAATGAATGAATTGGTGCTTCCCACGTATAAGATTCAAAGTATGATTCTGTGTGTATTGTTGATCAATAAGTGATTTTACTGTATGATTCATTCGTGATTTTATTTGTGGGAGATTTAGATAGTTATGTGATTAAATCCACGATGATCATATGGATAGGTAAGTTGTATTTGATGGTGAAATCTTGTTATTGAAATATCAGATCTGTGTTTTCTGTTCTGAATTGTGATTCAAGTTGATATTTCGATAACCATTATTAGATCTATAGAAAAATGATGTTTAAATGATGATTTATCTGCTTTAACATGTTTTGGGTGTTCCAGACTTGTTTTCGTGTGAATTTGATTGGATTTAAATGCGTAGAGTTCAAGATTTAAAAACCCAGAAACTAACCCAGATTCGGCACTGTCGGTAGGCATCGATTCACTGATAGAGAGATGTTTTTAGGCTTATTTCGGTGTTTGGTAGCTTCGGTCCACCAACGAATCCACCGAACACCTGAGAAAAACACAGTGGAGTTCGGTAGACTTCGGTCCACAGACTACTCCACCGACAGAGACCAATTTGTAGGTTTATTTAGCTATTCGGTAGGGTTCAGTCGACCAACCACTCCACCAACGATCCTGTACCTTGCACCATCTTATGAGATTTTTTGGATCCCTTGGTTGGATGATGAAGGGCTTCAGCCATTGGTTATTTTTGAGTTCTGGAAGCAAGTTTTGATCTCAAGGCATCTAGCCTATCTGCAGGGAGTCAAACTTGTTGTTCTGAAGTTGTTGTTGTGACCATCACCCCACCGTAGGTCTGATATTGATTTAATACTGAAATGACTTGGCTTATTGATTATATGAATACTTACGATGTGATAACATGACAGGAAACTTGTGATTGATTGTGTATGACATAAGAGGAATTCTCGTAATGGCTTCCCAAGAATTATCCGTGTGTATGGACGTATGGATAGCTTCTGAAGTTTGTTATCACTGGAAGTCCAAATGTTTGTAGAAAGGATGCTTGTGATGGGTCCCAAGGATTGTCCGCGTGTTTGGGCGCACAGACAGCTTCCGAAGGATACTATCACCGGCAATCCTACTGATTGTTTAATGCTGGTTCGGTAACATGATGGTGATAGACAGAGGTTGTGTTCATCCGTGGGATTGGTTCTAGATTGGAAGGTTGGTTTAGGGAATTGAGCCCCTTACACCAACTCATATTTGGTCTTCATTGTTGATAGAAGGATCGCTCCCTTGTGGAACTCCTTGGGTGTAAGTCCCTAAGTTGTGATGGATGTTCCCGAGTGGACTCCTTCGATGCTTTTGGAAATAGCTATGGGAATTGAGCCTGGGTAGGTTGAAATTCCTATGGAACTGCGCCATACAATGTGGGATTTAAGAGAGTAGTATTTAGCTGTAGTAAAATGAATGCCCTCCAATTGCTATTGCATGATACGAGAGTGTCTTCCAGCTGTAGTAAAATGGAAGCCAAGGCAACTTGGGACTGACTGATCACCGGCTAGGACATGCATTAGATTCATTCATATCATTGTTTGAGCAATTTTTAATGTGCATTCATTCATTCTTCATACATTCATCTTTATTTGCAACTTAGTTTCCTTATGTGTGTTTGCTAACTTCCACTATGCATGTGTGTTTATCATTATTGTTTTCTTCCCATTTAATGCTTAGCATGATTTTATGGTATGTTTGGACTAAAGGTGTGGTACAAGGATAGAGGACATAATTATTGTTTACTGAGCATTCCAAGCTCACGCAACGTTTCATGTTGCAGGTTGAGGTTGCATGAACGATGGACATGGACCCGAATGACCATTTCGTTTATTTATTCTTTTTATGATTGTGATAGACCCGTGTGGTAGGATTGGATCAGTCTTTCGACATTGGATTATAGTGGTTTAGTATTTTTTGAGGCTCTTCTGAGCCCATGATGTAATTGAACATTATTATTAGCATCCGCACTCTGAGTGATTTATTTAGCATTAGATATGCTCTATTGTGGTTGGTTGTAGTTGTTGATTTGCGTTCCATGCGTGGAACCCGAAGGTCTCATTAGATCCGGGGCATGACAGGGTGGGGGTGACTGATCCAAAAAAACTTTATTGCTCATTTTTCTTCAATTTGATTTATGCACTTCTCTGTTTGTTGTTGCACTCTTTCTTCTTTTCTTGCAGATTATAATTGCTAGTCTCTCTTTCTTCTTACAAAAATCACTCTGTTTTTCATATATTTTTTTCCAAATCATAAATTTTATGTATGCATGCAGGCAGAGATGGAACAGGCAAGGGCATCATTGCTAGAGGACTCATAAGATAGCACGGCCGTGATGACGTCTATGCTCGGGTCATGGGATCCGAGAGGCACGGCCGTGTTCGCGGGAAGGGGATGGGACATACCTGATCCAGATTGTGGACGCAGCCTCACAGGAGCAAGGAGAGCATGACTAGAGAGGCATAGGTCACTACCTTGCGATCCGGTCTAGAGGAGGTGACTGCTCAACTAGTTCACAAGGAGCAGGAGTTTTCTCAGCTAGTTGTCTAGGCCGAGACGAGTGATCAGATGGTCGAAGTACAACGCTTGGTATTGAACCTGACTCGTTAAGTAGAATCTATATCAACCTATCTATAGTCTTAAGTTATATTTGATATTTATTTTCAAATAACCTTGATAACTAAAACTAGTTTATATAATCTGTATTACAGGGTGGAGTAGATCAGCAAGGATTTGGAGGTGTTGATGATGATGATCAGGATCCATAGCGACTTTCGCTATCCACTCACGATCCCTATCGGCATTTGTATATATTTACTTGTACATTTGTATATTATATAATAATTAATGTAATAGACTTGAATTGTGATTGTTATCGCCTTATTGGTCAGTATTAATATTGTAAAGCTTATATATATATATTTGTTTACAGGATTACTTGTAGGTTGAATAGACTTGAATTGTGTTTATTTACAGGTTCGTAATCTTGTACAAATAGGGAAATTTAAAAAAAAAAGCACAAACATTTAACGGCGGTCTTGTGGGACAGCCGTTAAATCCAATATTCCTCGACGGTCCGAACCACCGAGGAATGACCGATGAATCATTGTATATACCCCACTTTTACAACATTTTATTCCCGCCGAAGAATTTCAGCTCATTCTCGGTGGTCCAATGTGACCGCCGTCAATTCATATTTTCCTCGGAGGTCTAGACCGCCGACATAAACCAACTAAATTGTTGTGGTATCCCTCCTTCACAGTGGTTTCTGCCTGCCGAAGATGGGATTTTAATTCTAGACAGTCCATTGAAATTGTGGTCTGTACCACTGAGAATTATTTCCCCAACCAACCATTTTTCGAGGGTTTCTCTAACCGCCGAGAAAGACCATGTGTTTTGTAGTGATTCAATGTGTTTGCTTTCATATTGGCTTACCACTCCCATGTGGAATGGGGGTGAGAGTTACACTTTCGAATCTCAAGGGTCTAAATCGAGAAATCTGGATTTGGGATGTGACAGTACAGTTATGGAAAGCTTCCATAACTGCATTCACTTTGTTCTTTTGAGGAATCGACCATACTTGGAATTAAGTTCCTATGCTTGTGCTATAGAAGAGAAGAAAGGAAGAGAAGAAGAGAAAGAAGATCAAGGAAGAAAGCTTCTACACATCTAAGAGGTTTTAGGTGCTGAACATTGAAAAGAAGAGAAGCCATAGCAGAGATTTCTGAGAAATCATCAAGAAAGAGGTAGGTCCCTTGAGTTTCTCTCTTAGCATTATCCTTTCTGTGGATTTTTGTGTATTCAATGATGTAGATGGATGAAAATGAACATATAGTATATGATAGTTCGAACGGGTGTAAATATGAATCATGGTAGATAAGAATGAGTTTTATATCGGTATTCTTGTAGGCTTGAATCAATATCTAACCTGATGAGTGAATAACTTGCTATTTTACAGAACTGTCAAGACAGGGTTCGGCATGCCCTCGGCATACCGAACACCCTACCGACAATTATTCTACGTTTCTGGGGCTACTGGTCAGACTACTTAAGTTAGCTTGGCAAACCGAAAGGTCTACCGAAGCTCTGTCTGTTTTGGGGGAGGCTTCTGGGTGGTCTACAAAAGTCAGGTCAGTCAACCGAGAAGGGCTGCCGAAACCCTTCGGCACACCCTTGGTTAAAGGGTCAGCAAATCGAGATTTACAACTATGGTCCAATGTTTCTGATACTTTCCTAATTGTTTTCTAATATGTTAATTAGATGAAATATGATGACAGATTCTTAATTAATTATGTTTATGATGGTATTAATGCATATAGTGTATGATGACCATGTCGTACTGATTTATGTGAACTGTGTGTTGGTACTATGATCATGATGAGATCATATGTTGATGGGTTAACATGAGTATCGTGTGTGTCATGCCCCAGATCCCATGGCACGAATCCCAATGAGGGATGACATGGATCTCAAGGTGAGACCTTCGGGATCCACGCATGGACCGCAGATTGCTACCAAACCACAAGTGAGAAATAATAGTAATAATTTACCTTTATTAAGAATTGAACACAGTGCGGAAGTCTAAGCAAAATGAACAAGTCAAAATTAAACTATGACAAGAACATAAATGATCATAGGCTTTAGCTGAGCCATGATCTAAAAGGGTTCAAAACAAAATCCCAACAATACATCGAGCTCAAACATGTTTATTACAACCATTGCTCCCTCGAAGCACAAATCCAATAAACCATAAAATAGCATCTAAATAAAGCAAGAGCAGCAACAACAAAACACGAGCTAACATACAGATCACTCCTCCCATCCTGCAACATAAAAGTTGCGTGAGCCATTGAATGCCCAATAAGAGTATAGACAGTTACCCGTCCTCTTTTGAAAACCACATCAACAGGGTTAGTACAACAATAATCTGAAGATGGAATGAGTATTTTAACATGAAATGGAATGAGATGGATGATTCAATCACATGTCTGTAACTACCCACCCCACCTGACACAATATTGTCCACTTTTGGCTCACCCGAATCAGACTTCCCAGGGGGTCACCCATCCTGTTACTACTCCTGCCCAAGCACGCTTAACTGCGGAGTTCTGATTGGGTTCATGGCCATCACGGCTTTAAAACGCATTATGTCATAGTAGGGTGTGAATAGACATATAAGTACATCACCTTCACCAGCCCAGACGATATGGGATTGTCTAACCCGTAGCCTGCCAGCATCCATAGCCTGCCAGCCCCTCAAGCCCGCCCACGAGACACCCGCCCACGTAGGTCACCACAATGTCCTATAGTGAATGCATTGAGAGACACACAATCATTATGAGTATGCAAATTGAATGAACTAAACCAACATTTCCTGATAATTGGACCTCAACCAGATACTTCTCAACAAAACCAATTCAAGACATCGTCCTAGGGACTGCCGGAAGCCCCATCTTCATTCTGGGCGCTAACCCATGGTATGAGGTTCACCGTGTACTAATTTACAAGTGTACCATACTCGAGGGATAGCGAACCTGTATAGGAGCTCGCAAGCATCCTATCATAGTTTAAGTGGGCCCTTTCACCCCACAGGTATATAGTCAACCCAACAAAGGCTTTGCACAGTTTCTCTGTAGATTTCCACCTCCCGGTTCACTTATTATTCAATATCAGCGTAGTATGTTATGAATTTAACTAGGACTCCAAATGAAGATAGACAACGTAAACTATCCACGCGCCCATACACGTGGATAATCCGATTGCCAACCATTATAAGCTTCCCATCAGCTATCACACCACAATCAATCACATAGTCAACAAACCAAGTAATTTCCATAATAAATCAATATCAGATCTAAGGTGGGATGATGGTCGCAACAACTTCGGAACACCAAGTTTGACTTTCCGCAGGAGGCTAGATACCTTCATGTCAAAACTTGTTTTTTGGAACTCAATAACAACCAATGGCCGAAGCCCTTCATCATCCACCAAAGAAATTCACAAAATCTCATTAGACTGTGCAATTTATAGGGTCATCGGTAGAGTAGTCGGTGGACCGAACCCTACCAAATAGCCAATTAACACTAGAAAATGGTCTTTGTCGGTGGAGTAGTCAGGGGACCGAAGTCTACCGAACTGCTCTGTGCATTCCTCAGGTGTTCGGTGGACTAGGCGGTGGACCGATACCTACCGAACACCAAAATAAGCCTAAAAATCAGTCTCTATCGGTGGACCAATAGATGGACCGATACCTACCGACAGTGCTGAATCTGGGTTAGTTTCTGGGTTTTTAAATCTTGAACTCTACACATTCCAATCAAATCAAAATCATACAAAATCTAGTCTAAAACACCCAAAACATGTTCAAGCATATAAATCATCATTTAAACATTATTTTTCTATAGATCTAATCATGGTTATCGAAATATCAACTAGAATCACAACTCAGAACAGAACACACACAGATATGGGATTTCAATAACAAGACTAAACCATCAAATACAACTTACCTGATCTTCTTCTTGGTTTGATGAACAATTCTTGGCGTTTTCCTTCTTCTTCTCTATCAGTTGGCGTTTGCAAACACAAGTGTTCCCCTTAGTGCACGATCAAGCCCAAATCAGTCTTCTTCTTCTTCTCTTCTCTTCTAGGTCTCTCTCTCAATCTCAGATCTAGATCTAAAGGGAGAATAGGGTGAGAATGGAAATCCTCAACGCTTAAACCCTCCTACCATTCTCCTCAACCCTTACCATTCTCGTCACCTTGCACGATCAGTATGCTCGCTGATCGCCCGCCCAGCTCAACTGATTGAATTTTATAATTCAAGGCTCCCAAGTCTGTATTAAATATATAACACAGTACCCCATAATGATAATTAAACACATATAATACACTAATTAATTCCAGAAAATTACCAAATAATTCTTTTAGGGGATTTAGATCCTTACAATCTACCTCCCTTAAAATAATTTTGTCCCCGAAATTGTGTACCTCAATCCGTGTAATGATGTGGATATTGCTCTCGAATATCCGACTCTAGTTCCCAAGAAGCTTCAGTCTCATCATGATGTCCCCATTGGATCTTCACTAGTGGTATAGTCTTGGTCCGCAACACTTGCTCTTTTCGGTTTAGGATCCACATCAGCTTCTCGACATAGGTCATATCTTAATGAAGCTGTAATTGCGTCCAATCCAGCACATGAAAAGGATCTGGCTCGTATTTTTGTAGAAGAGATAAATGAAATACATTATGAATGGCTGACAACTGCAGTGGTAAGGCTACCCGATATGCAACTTGTCCAATTCGCTTGAGTACTTCAAAAGGACCGTCTAATATTGCTATATCGGTGTTCTTTATAAGACCACCGAGCAAAGTCTGGTACATAGATGGCGGTCTTACGTAGACCGCCGAGAGAGGGTGAATGGTCGGCAGTCTTTAAAAGACAGCCGACAATAATATTTTCTTCTTAACCTGCAAATAACCCGTTTCTCTTTCCCTTTCTCTTTCTCTTTCCCGCTCCCGCCTTCTCTAAGTCTGCGTTGCTGCTGCCTTTTTCAAACCTTGTAGACCTCTTCACGCCGCCATCTCCCAAGCTCTTCAACCACCACCACCACCGTCAGCATCAACATCAACCTCTCGTCCAGCAAACACTGGATTTTCCTACACACGTATCAATCATTTAAAACAAAAAAACCCTCATTTTCTTTGCGCTCAATTCATACATTTGCACTGATTTTTTCAATACTTGTTTGCTCAATTTGCAGAAAAAGGTGATGCTGGAACAATTAGTTTTGCTCACACAGTCAACATTAACATCTATGCATCTTGTTCTTACAGGTAACCTCTGTTTCCCCCTTTTTTTAGTTTCTGTCTTCGTTCATTTCACTTGATTATTTGATTGACTAGGAAGAGATATAATTCTTGATTTGTCTTTTTTATTTATAGGTTTTGTTGGATTGTTTCATGTAAATTTTGAAATCGAACTGAAATTAATGTTGTTGATTTTGCTGTTTTGGTTATTTTAGCTATGCGAAATTTGTTGACATTAGATTCCTTTGTAGCAGAGATTATTTGGTTTTATTAATCAGTGAAAAATTTGATAACCAAAAAAAAAACTTGATCTTGTCACTCTCGAAAATGTTATATACGTATACTTTTCGAGACAAAGGGGTAGTTGTTTATTTGTGTCTTTGGTAGAGAAGATTCTAAAAATTGGCAGTGATTGATTCCTCCTCCCCTCCCACATCTTCATCCAACTAATCTATCTAGAAGCTTATCAATTTCACTTCTCAGGTACCTTGACTTTCAATCGTGAGGTCTCAGCTCTCTCTTCAACACTCTAGCTCTCTTCGCTCGCAATAAGAATCGGTTAGTCCTTCATAGGTTGCCAATGATTTAATCAATAGCGTAGGTTCTTTTATGAATAGTGCAGGAGGGAGAGAAATGTATTGGCTGTATCATTTCCTCTCAAGAGAATTCCTCCCTCTCCTCCATTGCTTGCTATCTGAGCTTTGTTTTTGTGAGATCAGAAGTTTGATTAGCATCTCAAGAGTTGTTTTCTCACTCTTGTGCAGTAAGGGAAAATTAGTTGGTACCGTTATTTTATTTTTTTAAAATTCATAAAGTTTTTGAAGGGTTTCAAGATCCGTCCCGTCTAATTCAGTCGAAACAGAATCAGATCGCCAGGATTGGACAATATGAATCGGTTTCATGATATTTTTGTTAGAAACTCCTCCCTCTTCTTCAGTTCTAAAATCTGAGTGATTGAAAATTTAATAGAAAAGGTAAATAGCTGATAAATCTGCTCTTTTATAGAAGGCGATACTCTTTTTTGCATCTAGATATAGAGAGGGAGGACAATATGTTCTTTGAATCTTTACGAAGCCAGTAGAATTCAGGTTAAGCCTCATTGCCTTAACTGTTATCTTCGGATTGTTCAGTCTATTACTCTGTAGTTGCAACGCGAATTTTACAATCCCTGGCCCAATAAGATTTATGAACAAAGAAGTTAAAGAAGCAGTTCAATTTTTAATTCCACATATAGAATTTACTTAGTCACATAGGAAGTTGTGTTTAGATAATTGTAGCTTTATTAGAACAGCTTTTACAAATCACATATGACATGTGCAGCCAAAACTGCCCATTACTAGTGAAATTTTACGAAGTCAACTAAATTATACAAATTGTAGTTCAGAAAAACTTCAAAGAAAGATAAATAAATTAGAAAGCTCTTTACCAGAAACACCATTATTGGTATGTTCTTTGAATCTTTATTAAGCTAGTAGAATTCAGGTTAAGCCTCATTTCCTTAACTGTTATCTTCAGATTGTTTAGTCTACTACTCTGTAGTTGCGACGCGAACTTTACAATCCTTGGCCCAATAAGATTTATGAACAAAGAAGTTGGAGAACAAATTAGTCTATTAGAAGATAGCGAACCTAAGGATATAGAAGTAGAAACTAAATAGCTTTTGTTATGTTTAGTTATACCATTTGTTATATATTATTGTGAATTACTAGAAGTGTGTGTATGCCTTGAAAAACAGAGATACGGGGGTGTTGTTGGAATTATTTGTTATATATGGAGTGTTTAATGCCTTGCCCGTCTGAAAGGTTATATATGTGATTTGTTCTTCATTTTACTTGCTATGGAAGCATTGCATCTTCACTAAGGGGATTACGATTTTCCATAGGATATAAATATGAAGATGCATTATCACACATATAACATTTTGGATTGTCCAAGTGGACAGTTTGGGATTAACAACTATTTTACTTCTTGTTTTATGATTTGATTATTTCTCTTTTAGTTTTGGCAACCATTTTTGTGTGTTCTTCGGATTCGTAGTTTACTTGCCTATGTGCTTCTCGCTTATCTATCTAGTATGGGTAATCGAGAATACAATATGTCATGTTACCTAACGTATTTGAAGAAACACGCAGTGATGCTACCAAAGTTTTTAGAGAAATATTCGAATCACAAAATTAGGGAGTAAAATAGTTGGTAATCCTGAATGGGCATAAAACTTTATACAGCATGCTTCATTTACTTGCAGGTTATATCTGTCTTGAAAATGCACGTGTTGCATTGAGGTATATCTCACCTTTAAATTATTTGTGTTTATTTACAATTTAATATTATAATTTATGCAGTTCATGAACGTGACCTCTCCCTACATATTGTAGATGTTTCTTTGAATATTTCTATTTTAGATAGATAATTTGGGTTTTTTGCCCACTAAGTGTCAAAAGAGTAGTGTAAACCAGACTAAGCGGTTACCTGAAACATAACCTGGATCTCGCTAACTGGCCGTGGATTGGATCTCAACGAGGAGCAGTTCTTCTGTCTGCGAAGTTGAACCAAACCCCCCAAGTTCGGGCCAGGGGTTTACCCCATCTTTACGAAA
>JAUPMG010148060.1:0-11088 GCA_031762675.1 Pachysandra terminalis
GAACTCAAATGTGTTGAAGGAAGAGACGATACAATCCGAACATCGTCATTTTAAAACTAATTTTAGTACATGCTAACCAAACATCTATATTGCCTTAGAACACATTCTATAACATGCTAACCAAACGCAATTAAGAAACCTCCAAAACGAGTTCCTACAACTCATTCAAGGAACTCATTCTTGGAATGAGTTCCTGATCCAGAATAGGAGGCAAACGACACCTAATATTATCAATGGATGAGAGCGGATCTGTGCCGGTGGATTTGTTGTGGGGTGAGTGAGGGTGGCACAGGCTCACGTCACCCAATTACGTGTGAACAAGGAAAAAAAAGTATTATAATTTTTTTTCTTTCTTTAATGTGTGCGGGTGGCCAATAGAGTGGGATCGCATTGCTTGTTAATGAAATGGTATTTTCACCCCTGGACCCCAATATGCAAAAATACCATTTCGCCTTCGGGATAGAGGATCCGCTCTCAATAGAGTGCCGCCCGCACTCACCTGCACCACAAAGCCACCCGCACATGATCCATTGCCATCAATGGATATCCGATATCCCACAAATCTAGTAGAACGGAACCTGATTGATAGGTTCGATTTTGGGTTTTATAGACGTGGTTCATAATCGTGTTCAATTCCACTTCTATAAAACATAGCCCAATTAAAAATTAGGTCGATGTGGGTATACTCGTCAGGTTTCCTGGATTTGTTAAATGATTATTAATTAGTCGTTATATCCTAAAGATAAAATAATTTAGAGTTAAGTAAAAGTTTAAATTCTATCTTAAATAATTTATTAAATAGATTTTAACCAATTAATATTTATAATATTAATTAATTAACATAAACTTGATCGTTAATTTTTTTATTTTTAAATGACAACTTCTATTAGACATTCATTTTTTATATGTTGGATGATGGATGGTGTATTATATGTGTTGGGTGTAATTATTCTAAATAAATATAAGTTTTAAAAATGAAATTGTTATCATGATCATGAAATAATATTAAAATCATATCATATCATATTATATCATACTCATACTACTTCTAAACGTTGAAAGAGTTTCTTAAGGTTTTGAGTTATTGAATTTTTTATTCTTTGATTTTACTATTTTATCCTTTATAATTATTATTTTCTTAAGATTTGATTTGCAATTATTTGAGTAATATTATTTTAAATAATGTTTTTAATGTCTTTCACTTAAAATATTTAGTTGAAGAAAGTTTTGATTTTTTAAATACCATTTTCTTGACAAAAAAGCCCCTTAACATTTATGTTATTAACAAAAAAATAAAATGAAACTCTTTAAAGAGAAAAAGGTTGTATAATTATAATCTAAATGGGACCCATTACTAAATACATGTGATCTTGAAATCTTAACTGATTCTTTAATTAATAACAATTATCTACATATACTTTTTTTTTTTTTTTTTTAAATGAGACCCTTGCACTCTTCAATTCTCCAATTAATGCTAACCCAAGAAACCTGATGAGACTCTTGCACTCCTCAACTCTCCAATTAATGCTAAATTGCTAACCCAATAAACCTAACATAACTACATAAGGAATGTTATCAGGTCAGCAATTGGTGTTATTGTATTTTGTGCATGTTGTGACAAATACCATGATTATTAGGTGCGATGAATGTGAACACGTAGAAAAAAAAGTAATCAAAAAATTTAATCAAATGAAAACATGAGATGTGTGTACTTTTTTTTTTTTACAACCTTTAGTTATTATATATTGTTGACGTAGAATCATCATTAATTAAAAAAATTGACACCATTCTCTTTATTAATTTATTTCAAAAACTAACATCATTCATTGGATAGCTAATAATAAACTAATTCTAAAAAATATAAGTTTATCACGTGCAATGCACGTGCATCATTACTAATAGTAAAAAAAATACTTTTACAAATACATTAATGTAATAAAAATTGGGTACCCAACAGATACCCTTGAAGAATCTAGTATTTGTAGGTTCGATTATGAGGCTAAGGGTGGCAACCCCAGACCCTATATCACGACAAATAATAGGTTTCATTTTTAGGACTTGCTAGACCATTCTAAACCCGACCCGTTGACACCCGTAATTAATATATATGTGGTTAGAGAAAGCAAGATAATAATGGAGAAGGTAGAGAGTAAACAGTGTTTGAGTGTGTTCTTGAAGTGTTTGAACTTTGAACGTATTGTGGGTGTGTTTTATGTAAACACTATCCATGTGTCAGTGGATTCTTCGTTGAGTGGGTTTTTTTTTTTTTTTTTCTTTTTTTTTTGAGTATGTTCTTGAAGTATGAACTTTGAACTTCATTTGTGGGTGCCTTTTTTGTACAGTATCCATGTGTAAGTGGATGCTTAGAGTGTTTTTTTGAGTATGTTTTTGAACTTAATTTGAATTTATTGTGGGTGTCTTTTTGGTAAACACAATCCATGTATCAGTGGATGCTAATGTGTCCTCTCATATTTAATAGTGTGTTTACAACGAGGCTGAGCAGCACGTTCTAAACGCAGCGGACTATTGATGATGAGCCAATTTAAAAATTGATTTAATCCAATAATAGTATGACATTTGGCAAAGTCAAGTTGACTTCCTCTAGGGTTTTGATAATAGACTTCTTGACACTATCTTCGAGTTGTTCTGGTGCTTCTCGAATTCCATGCTATACTTCAAAGATTTCCGCCATTGATAGGATGTCATCACTGTTCTCATCACTTAAGTTTTCAACAACATAAGCCTCAGGTTCAAGCGCCTTGATTGTTATCCCTTTCGAAAGAAACATCTTTCGAAAGAGAGTCTTCCTGATTCTATTGGTCTGATTTGAACCACAAACGATATATAATGCGCCCCTCGGGCGTGACAACTCGATTACAACGAGCTTTTGAAGCAGGCGTAGGCACAACTAGCGTCTTCTTCTCTTCTTTCTTTTCTTTTTCTAGTTCTTTCTTTTTTTCTTCTTTTAACTTCCTTTTCGAAGGCCCAGACTCAGACAAAGGCATATTAGGATTTTCCTGGAGAGTCGGCCATTTTGGAAGAGAGATCCCTCGAGGAAGTAAGACTTAGCATTCACCAATTGGTGCAAGCTCATCATATTCACCAGCATTTGCCAAGTGAACTTCGAGCTGATTGAATGGGCATGGATCATCAACAAGCTGAACCATCCTACAATTTCAAATGCCCTTGCAACATTGATGGTAAGTCGAAGGAACAAGCTTGTAACTATGAATCCAAGGTCGTCCCAACAAAATATGATATGTTGGCTCATTGTCCAACACATGGAACAAAGTTGGATATCTATAGGGTCCGACCTACAATTCAAGGGTCATATGACCCAAGGCATACTGACTTCGAGCATCAAAACCATAAATCTTCATAGCCTGAGGAATCACTCTTTGGAATGACACTCCAATGGTTTTCAGAATGCCCACCGAAATGATATTCAAGGAAGATCCTGCATTTACCAAGGACCTTCGAATATTAACTCCTTGTAATTCAGAGTTCAAATATATAGCCCTTCTATAGTTTTCTTGAGAAACCATCATATCCTCATTCCCGAAGGTTATTAAACCTTCTTCTGAAATAGCAGTGGCACATTCCTCCTCTGCTTCTTGTAATGATTGCCTATAAGCATACGCTCGAATGACTGTTCGTTCAAACTTCAAAAAAACCTATTTCTTTCATGGTTTCCTCGAGCATTTGGTATTTCAATAAATCTATCCTCGAAAGATAGACAATATCTCTGGTCAATTCTGAAACAATACGATGACAGCAGGACCATTGCCTTTGTGATTAGGCAAAGGATCAGTATGCACTTTCTCAGGTTGCAATTCAATTTCTCCAAACTTCACTCGAAGGTAGTAAAGCCTCCTCATTAAATTACAATCGAAGGTACTGTGACCAACGTACTTATGGTATTTGCAGAATTTCGGATGACTGCAGAAAGGACTTTCTTTGGCGTAGGGATCTTGACACGATCATCCTTCACCCAATTATCAAACAATATGTTAAGCTGAGCCGGTGTACAATCTGGCTCTGGTGGGGGATCTCGAGAATCTCATGAACCTTTATTATTCTCATCCTTATTTGATTTATTCGAAGGACTGTCGTCAACCAAAATGGTTTCATTTCTTTTTCTCTCAGCTTTCTTGCAGGGATTGGAATCGAAACATTGGTTTTTCGAAACACTTCATATAATATGGAAAAACCCGAAATCCTCAGGGATTGGAATCGAAACATTGGTTTTTCGAAACACTTCATATAATATGGAAAAACCCGAAATCCTCAAGTTTTTCAGATGAATCCTATATTCGAGAAGAATCTCATTAATACAATGTTCAACAAATTTATCCTCAGCCACAGTTTCTGTATAGGACACCACCAAATCTCAAAATCTCTTGACATACTCAACAAGACCTTCAGAATGGCCTTGACGTTCTCTGCTTAAATCAACGATAGTATATATTTCTTCAGTAATTAAAAACTTCTTGTGGAATAAAGCTGCCATATCCTCCCGAGTTTTTACAAAACCTGGTTCGAGATTATTATATCAAGTATAAGCCTTATCTGACAGGGATTTCGAAAACTCCCTCAATCTGAAATCATTATTCGAAGCATGGGATCCCAAGGCTTTCATAAAACGACATATGCGCTCCTTTACATTCCTTGTTTGACTAGTAAATTTATAGAATTTTGGTCTTGTGTAGTCCTTTGGGTAAGGTTTTTTTAACAAGGAAAAAGGATATATGGGGCGGTAGTCACTGTTGACTCAATCATGATCTCAAGTTTGTGACTTTTTCAACAATATATGCTTCTACATCCTCCAAGGTAGTAAAGTGAGGGGTAGAAGATGGTAGTGATGATGGTGGTGTATCACTTGGCTAGGCAACTGCTGATGAAAAAATTGCCTGTGAAGGCAAAACAAAAGAAATGGGTTCGAAGGTAGGCCTAATTGGTTCCTTCCTCGGGGTGTTTGTCATACTAATTGATGGTGGAAGTGGAGGCATAGAACCTGCCTGGGGTGCTGTTTAGGCAGTAACTATAGCTTGACGGGCTAGTAAAGCCATCAGTTCTTGATGCATGGTTGCCATTTTTTTTAACATGACTATGACAACATTCTGAGTATTTTTCATAAATTAATTTGTATGGATTTATAAGCAAATTAGAGCATAGGGTTGTTTCTAAACAAAATATCAGTTTTGGGGGCCTATGTGTAATTAGAATGCATTAAGGGTAATAGTTATAATTTACAAACTGATTTTCAAATTTGAAACGCATGGGGTGCGTGTGAAATTGTGGATTGGAAAGGTGAGAGATGGATGGAGAGTTTCCATAATCCTCTCCCTCACCTTCCATCTCATAAGAATCAGTTCTTGAGAGTTTTCTTCTGAGTGAATAAGAAGAGAGAGGGTGAGAACCTAACCTTAGCCTTCAATTGCAGTGGAGAAGAACAAGAGGAAAAGAGGAAGAAAGGACAAAGAAAAGGAAAGAAGAGGAACATGCCAACCGGATATCCAAACAGTAAGAGGTAAGTAACATTTTCTGTATGATTCTCATTGAACAATGTTGTATTTTCTCATGATATATAGATAGATTTGTATTTTATACGAATGATGTGTGAATGCATGAAGTATTGATTAAATATGTAGATTTTAATGTGTATATATTATGCATGAATTGATGGCATGTTAAGTCTATGATTTGTGATATAATCCATGATTTTTGTGTGAAAAAATGGTAAAAATTGAAGTTGAGTGAGGTTGGGCACGAAACCCTATGAAATCTGGGTTTTTCTAGGCAGAAATTGACCCTCAGCAGCTGCCAAGCCCACTTGCTAAGCAAATGAAAGTTTCTGCATAATCTGTCGAGGCTCGGCAAATAGATCGACAGCTACCGATCCTGCTACTGAGACACCTAACGATCCCAAAATATTTTATTTATATTTTTAAGGATTTTCTTGTTTGTTAGGAACACAATGGTTCAAGTTTGAGGTCAATCCGATAAGTATAACAATAGTTATGATTTAAACACTGAAGATGTGTCAAAGATGAAAAAATGACCATCGGCTGGTACCTCAGTGCTACCGAGCTCCAATTGGGTCCAAACTTTGTGGACACCTTGAAATTGATATTTTGAGTTTGCATGCGGTGTTGGTTTTCGTGCGAAAGGTGTGATTATGATTTTGTGCACAGCGACAGACAGAAGTGAACTGAAGTTCTTCTGTGATTTTGAATGGTATCAAATGGCAGTGTCATGGTACTTATGTTTGGTTATGTGATTGTACATGTGGAAAGGATACTTATGATGGTTTCCGGCAGATTATCCACGTGTATGGGCGCACAGATAGTTTCTGAAGGGAGTTATCGTTGGAATCCTATGAGATATCTGTTGGACAAAGTAATGGTTACAAGCATGCTAGGTTGATGTGAATGTTAAGTAAGCCTTGGAGGTGAAATTGAAGGATTCCTTGCGAGGTTTTTTTGAGGTTGGCTAGACCTTGGGTTGAAATCCCCATTAAATCAGTTATGGAGGTTGGCTAGACCTTGGGTTGCAATCCTTATGTTTTCGACAGCAAGTTCCTTGACGCGCTTCGCCGATAATGCCTCTTGTGCAGGAAGTGCACTTCCAGCCATGTTTTCTACAACAAAACAATTCAAGATCAATGTCTGATACAAAGCATGTGCTTCTTCTTAGTTTTGTCTATGCTATCTATCTATATATATATATATATATATAAGGATAAGGTGTTGATTACTACTGATAAGGGGTTGGGTGGCTTCATTATTTTTTATTAAATTATTTGGATTGAAATTATTGTTTTCCATAGGAAACTAAATCATTTTTTAGAGGTAGAGAATTAGACAAAATGGTAGATGCTATACTTGCAGATCCATCTGAGAATGCAAGATGTTGTTCATTATTATGTGTATACACACTATTGCATCACCATCAAAAGGAGATGGGGGATGAGGTATTTGGATGGCTGACATATGTATGGAGATCCTCTGTCCTTTGTAGAAGGGTATACCTTTTAGTGAATACAAAAAACAATTTGGGCTCTAAATATTATTTATTAATGGGGAGGGGGGGGGGGGGGGGGTTGTATGGTTTTTCTGAGTTTTTTTGTTGGTTAATTTTAGATTTGTGCTTCTATCTTTAATGTTCTGAGTGGTGGTTTTGTTTCTTCTGCATTGCTGGTTTTGTTTCTTGTGCGTTGAGAACCTCTTGTCACGCCCCAGATCCCAATGTTTGAATCCCTAGGTGGGTGGCACAGATCACGAGGTGCGACCTTTGGGTTACCAGTCGTGGAACGCGGATCACCAACGTATATTCAACAATATAAGAGTGATAACAACTCAAGGAAACAAAATCAGAGTGCAAAAACAATAAACTATAAATAAATCCAAATACGGCTTTAGAAGAGCCTAAATCCCAATTAACAAATAAACTGAAATTGATATGATCCTATCACATTAATTCAAATACAACATAAAAAAATAACTAAATCAGCGATCCCAGTCCAAGTCCATGGCCATTTCTCACGTCACCTCAACCTGTAGCGTGAGTAAGTTGCGTGAGCTTGGAATGCCCAGTAAGAACTGACTCTATCATCCATCCTCATGAAATAACATTTATCCAACAACCGACAATTAACAGGAAAGACGGTAGTCATGTTATACACATATGCATAAGTTAAACAACAAGTACACACACACAAGATGCAAATCAACATGAAGGATGAGATGAATGAATGCAAACACCCAACAATGATCAATACAAATGTCATGAATGCGACTAATGCATTTTCTAGCTAGTTCCAAGTTACCTTGGCATCCATTTTACTACAGCTGGATGACACTTTCGTATCATGTAATCACTATTACAGGGTATTCATTTTACTACAGCTGAATACTACTCTCATAAGTCCCACGTGTACATCGTGGTTTCGTAGGATTCGTAACCTACTGTGCTCAATTCCTGAAGCTATTTCTCAGTTTGTTCCTCATGCATCCTGATGCATGGATGGGTCACTCCAGGACCAATCTCATAACGTATCACATTCACCACTTGGTTATACGGGGCCCAATTCCCCTAACCATCTCACACCTCAATCCGACGTTGCCCGGTGACTTGGACGAGCTATCATGATCACACATAAAGTCCATTACTGCCACATCAATGCAGGATGGCTTGTGTGCCAGGGCAACCTGTCAGCATACCAATAGCATGCCAGCCTCACAATGGGCCTGCCCACAAGTCATGCCCGCTCGGACACTAGACCCCACAACCTCCTATGCTAATGGCCAAGTATCAGTAGAATCCAAGTGATAACATCCTTCGGAAACTGCCCGTGCGCCCATACACATGAACAATCCGCTGGACACCATCACAAGTACCCTTTCCACACACAGTGAGATTGCCGGTGATAACATCCTTTGGAAGCTGCTCATGCGCCCATACACACGAACAATCCGCTGAATGCCATCACAGGTATTCTCCTTCATAATTTCATGAACAATACAATATTGGCCTTCTAAGTTTATATTAGTCAACACATGGGGGCCGCAACTCTAAGTCATAGTTTAATTATATGTTGATTTGGTTAGGGTAAACATTTCCTAGAATTCATAAATCCAAGTACATTTCATTCACCTCAGACATTTCATTCAAAACAGTCAATTGTGTTCAAATCAAACCAGTCGGTAGGCTGGTCGGTGTACCAATGTCTACCGATCAACTAAAACTTCTAAAGACATACTCCGTCAGTAGGCTGGTTGGTGTACTGACGCCTACCAACGGTGTACCGACGCCTACTGACCAACTAAAAATTCTAAAGACATACTACGTCAGTAGGCTGGTTGGTGTACCGATGCCCACCGACAACTTAAGTCCATGAAATCAACTCACTGTCAGTAGGGTGGTCGATGTACCGACGCCTACTAATGTGTGACAGTGGTTCCCTGTCGGTAGGGTGGTCGGTGTACCGACGCCTACCGACCAACATAATCTAGGTGTAATGATTCCTATCGGTAGGGCGGTCGGTGTACCGACGCACCTACCGGTGGTTCACGAAGGTATTTATGGGTTATTCAATCTTGAGATTTTTGAACATGGTTTTTAGTATAACGCATACCCATACATGAAAATCATCATATATCACTACCGATCAATCAAAATAACATGGTGAGTACATCTTTCAACACAAATAAGCGAGAAATCATCGAATCTAAATCAGAATTCACAACAGAAACATAAATAACACTATCTCATTCATAATCGAATTAAACTTTAAGATATAAATCATCAACTTAGTTCATTCATCATGTTTTCAAAAAGTCATGCTTACGAATCGTATATATATACGAACAATCCAAACAGAAACGAACATGTTATTCCCTGAAAACTATACAGAATATGGAACTTACAATAATCTAATAATTTATTGATCATGTACGAGATTCTCTACTCCCACCTATCTTCTTCTTTTCTTCTCTCCTCTCCTCTCCTCTCCTCTCTTCCTCTTCTCTGGTTTGGACGGCTAGGGTTTCTACCCTTTAGTCTCTATATGAATCCTTCACAAAAATTGTGTCTTATGAAATGGAAGGTGAGGGAGAAGATTATGGTAACCTCCCCTTCCCTTCTCACACGACCAAGCCCACGATACCCATGTTGCCATTTCGTTTGAAATTAAAATCTAGATCATAAATTACACTAGCCTTCTATAAGCTTTAGTATAATTACTTAATAGCCCCAGATTCAATACTTATATTTTAAATTATCATCCTATGGTCCAATTAGCCTATTAAACTACACTAATAATTACAGTAAAATTACCATCAATTCCTATAACACCCTTATCAATTATCTTCATTAATTATCTTATTTAATTAATCTTGAATTAATTAATATAGTATTCACATGTTAGGGTCACAACACCTCTTGTTTGAGATGCTAAGGTTGCGTTTGACCCAGCTTGTTCTTTTGGATAAGCACTCATTGGATAACTGGCTCAATGGCAGCACTTATCCACAACAATAATAAATTGCTTACTTAAAGAGAGTAGCGTTTGGTAAATACATTTACTTAAGTGTTTATAAAAGTTTAGGGGTAAAATATGTATTTTGAAAATATTATTAAAGTTTAAAAATAACATTTATTTAAGTGCTTATGAAAGTCTAAGAGTAAAATGGGTATTTTAAAAATATAACTAAAGTTGTGAGCAACAGCTTCTCCTTATGGGTGAGCACTTACTCTTGAGCTCTACCAAACACATATTTAATTTTAAAAAGTATTTATATAAGTTATAAGCTGCAATAAGAACTTATATAAGCCGGTCAAATGTAGCCTAAATGTGTTTTGATTAATTAAAATTCCTCACTTCATTACGGTGCTCGGCTCTGCTCTTTTCTCTTTCTCTCTCTGTATGAGTAATACTTGGTTTAATTATGTAATATTTACTTGTCAAGAAGTAGATTGTGGTAAAAGAAATTTCTAGACTTCCGTTTATTCCAAGTAACCTGTGTCGTCCACTTAGCACTTAGGATGGCATTTATATGTCGAAAATGCAGTTCAACGTTTCAGAAACCAAGGGCCTATTTGGCATAGCCAAGGGCTTCATGTAAAAATTACTTTTGGTGAGAAAAATTATATAAAAGAATGTTCTTGTACATAATTTTAAGCTTGATGAATATTTTTATCTTTTTAAAGACTATGTAATAGAAATTAAAATATAATTTTGTCATTTTAAAAGTTTTGCTTAAATTTAGAACATGGCGTACTTTAACAATCCCAATTTTTAAAAGTAGCCCCATACTTGCTTCACCAAAATAAGCTTTTAGAAGAAGCATTTCTATCCAATGTAACTATCAGAAGTGTCACAAAACACCCAGGTAGGAATCCCTTTTAGCATTAGGAAGGGTTTGAAGCCTCAAACTACCTCCAAGCATGGTTTAGGAAAAATTAAACTATTGTCCGTACAAAGGTTTAGGGGTTAAATAAAAAATCATTTAATTTCATTATAAATTTTTTATGATACACTTAATTCGTTACATTTTATTTTTATAAACTTTTGATGATAATTGATAT
>JAUPMG010148069.1:0-11087 GCA_031762675.1 Pachysandra terminalis
TTCTCATAATATCAATTTAACCCCTAATTCAGAAACTATGTTACAAAAATACCCCCATAACATAAATAATGCACATATAATCACACAGATAATTCCAATAATTCATTCATATATTATAATTGCGAAAATAAAATACTTTCAAAGGTTCAGGTCATTACACTAACAACTATCTTGACATAACAAATCTAATTAGCATGATTAACACATCAATTAACATGGAATCATACTATAATGCAATCAAGTCTTAGGACATCTCATAACACATACAATTATGGGAATCCATCAAATTAGACCTACAAACATTATCAAATATATCTAATTCATGGAAATCATACTATAATGAAATCATATTTCTGAAAATCATTCAAGGCATGTAAATCATGAAATTAAACATACAATCGACCACAAAACCCTAAGAGAACTATACATGAACTGCAACTTACATCCTATGCTAGATCTGATGCTCGATTCTACGTGTTATTCCTTAATTGCTTCTTCTTCCACCAATCTCCAGATCAACTGCAGCCTTATCTCTTCCCCAAATTCCCCCAAAGCCACAAAGCCCTAATTCTTCTCTCAATCTTTTTTAGATATATTCTCTTTCTTTCTTCTCTCAAAACTCAATTCTCTCTCTCCTCAATTTGTTGTACACGATCCTCTCTAATTCCTTATATTCTTATTGTTTTCTTCTTTCTCTCCCTTTTTAATCCCAATGTACCAGCCTATCTCCCAAATCCTAATTCAATTAGAAACTATCCTTCTAGATCCTTTAAACTCATTAGCCAATCAGAAACCTTCTAATCATATCCTAACTAATCCCAATTCTTCTAATCCTAATCCAACTCTAATTCCCTTCTAGAACAATTATTAATATATGCTACGTTACTAAAGTATCCCTAGCTTCTAATTAGGTCAAATTCGATTACTTCACTTAATCCCCTTAGTTCTGGCCCATTACACTTAAGTTAATTAATTACTAAACTAAAATAGCCCAATAAACTAACTAGTGCTCCATTCGACCAAGACATCTCTAGCCCAAATCAATCTTAGTTACTTACACTACACTCCTCAAAGTTATCTTTTAATTACAAATTGATCCTCAACACAAACAATTATATTACTAGTTAGTCCTCAATGTTCTATTTAGGAAGTTACATTATTAAATTAAAAAAATTGCTCATTGATTAATTGTGATAATATATTTTCAAATCCGGGTCACTACAGTGCTAGAAGCATTTATTGAGAATCTTTGTTTTGGGTGTGACTCTAGATGAGCTCACTGTTTGTTATGTGGGGGTGACTTTTCTACCATAAGAGCTATACCCAAAATGGAAAGAATGTGGATTTTCTACCTAGGGTTTCCCCCTGAAAAAGAAAGGATGATGGCTTTTCTACCAAGGGAAGTTTTCCAAAAGAAAAGAAGGTGGCTCCTCTACCTAGGGTATTCCCTTAAAAGAGAAAGAGGGTGACATTATCTACCTTGGGTATCATCCCCTAAAAGATAAGGGGTACCCTTGAGATAAGAGGACCGCACTACTATGAAACAGGGTACTCTTGAGAAAAAAGGGACCGCGCTACTATTGTTTGAGCACATTCCTGGGATAGCGTTCTTAGAGAATATGTGGATGGAATTCATGGTTCGGCTTGGCCTAACACCTTCGCATACTTGCATCATTTCATCCTTCTCAAGCATCTCCTCACATCACACATCACAATCCACTCACACATATCTATCATTCATTGCTTGTGTGTTCATAATGTATATATTTAATCAATTATGAAATTGTAATATGGTCTGATTGTGTGGGTAAATTGATGAGTGTTATGGAAGGAAAACATGGAGTATGAGGTTGTGGTTCCATCATGACAAGGTCATGGGTATTAGCTCTGAAATGTGTTTAAGCATGATGTCAATTATGAGAATATGAAATTATACTGTATATGTATGGCACTCTATGAGAATGTAATGGAGAGAATTGTATGAATATTAATGATGTGGACAGTGTACTATCAGTGTGAAACATTGTATATGTGTAAATAAAGAGTATAAATTAGATTACAAGCATTTCAAAGTATAAATTATGTTCTTTGTGAAAGTTGCATGAATGAACTTGTTTTATTATATGTCTATAAATGTATCTACTATCATTACTTTGAAATTTTTCTATTGAGCTTCCCAACTCACCCCTATTTTGAAACAGGTGAATTTCTCGAATGAAGTGGATATCGATGGGTGATCCTTAGCAGGATGGGAACAATAGAGTTTATGGATTTGTTTATGAACCATGTGTTTATATTACCTTTTGACCCCATGTGGGCAGTATTGTTGTAATATTTTAGTTGATGTTGGATTATGTTTGATTGATTCTCTTTGAAGTTTAAATTTTATCAAACTTCCGCTGGATTATTTAGTTATGCTCTGTGGAACCATGAGGTATGGTTATTTTATTTTGTTTAGCCGCATCCATTATTTAGATCCGAAGGTTATTCCCTTGTGAATCCTCGGGGTCATATATCTCGGATTCGGGGTTTGACATAATGTTCATTAAAAAACTCTTCAACATTTACAAATCGTGTGCCCCTTATTTGACTAGCTGTTACTCTCCAATTGCAATTCTCAACCTTACATCTTTCATCCAAGTAGATGTGTTTCTCTTCCACCAATATGAAAAATGATGTGCAACGCTGAACTTGTACAATGCTTGTCAAAAAACATTTACACCATCAAATAATTGATCATCAACAATACAATGCTCATATATTGTAGAACCAAGTTCTCCATGTTGTCCAGTTGCAGCACCACCCAACTCAGATTCCTCTGCAACTGTTCCTATTAGATCATTGCCTATAATGGTTGTTTGCGTGGGTAAAAATCTCGTCTGAGTGCCATTCGTATTAGATGTACCACATTGAACACCTTCGTCATGCCTATAGAAGTACAATTAAATAAGCTAAATACATGTACCAAGAATATGTAATCGCAATGAAAAAATATCTAATGAATTAATATTAAGTTTATTACTTCTGCGATAATCATAAGATTTTTTCCTTTACTTGTATTAGGACTTATTTTCACATAATAATTTAACAGTAAATTATTCTAATTACTTCTACCAACCATTCCTATACTACTATAATATAACATTCTCACATACATATATTTAACCAAGATATGTATGAATATTTAAATACCTGGGAGGTGTAATGATGTTTGTTGCCGGCTCCTCATCTTGGATTATATAAACCTTCACTGATCGTTCATTAAAAATGATCATATTCTTGAAATCTTCTTCATCAGAAATAGGTAGTAATATACCCTTTCCTATCAAGGTCGTGTACTTAATAGTCTTCCCCTCCATAGATACGTTAAGCTTTTGCTCAACAGCAAATAAAAAATCTTCCAATCGTGTCCTCTCATCAATGGCTAGTGCATTGACACGACCATTTCTATAAACAATGGTCCCATCTTCATTCTTTAATAGTTCTCCTTTATTGTCTAAGATCACCTCACCATCAATGTAACAATGGCACAAAAGTGTTTTCACCGTGGCCATTCTATTAATTAACATTAAACAACGAATAAATTCAATTTCTAATTGTCTGCAAATAGGAAAAAAATTTAATATTATAGTAGTAGTATAATAATAAGAAAATATCATTGAAAATTTACTAGTAGCTTATGCATTTCAAATAATAAGATTATAGTACTATAATGACTACTTATGCAATGTCTAATTCCGCAAGCCAGCTAAAATAATATAAATATATCATGACCAAAATTTGAACTTAACAAGGCCTTCTCAATTGCATGAGATAGCAACCTCGGAACTTTGAGCATTATTATACTAATTAAAAAAAGTACATTGCTTATACGAAAATAAAATGGTTAGGTGATTAATTGATTACAAGCATCCATTTCAGTTAAAACTCTACCAGAGACTAATTAAGGCCATATTCTGGTTAATTGATTACTGATTCAAAAAAGTACTTTACTTAGAGAAAAATAAAATGTTAAACATTGAATCTATTATGATGGAAAATCATACAATTATGAAACAAAACTAACTACAATTATGAAGAAAAAAAAATTCATACCTTGGTTAGATTCAGTCGGAAGTGGGTAACGAAGTCAAGTAATGCGAGAAACGTCAATAGAGCAAAAAAATCGTAATAGGGACAATACCTACAAACCCAACAATACCACAAACTCAACAAGCAAATCCTAAAAAGGACAAAAGCCTAAAGCCAACGAAGAAATCGTTGGAGCAGGAAAAGAAGAATCAGTTCGTTGAATGAAGAAATTTGAAAGAGGGAGATTAACCTAAAATTTGCAAATGTGGATGAAAGTAGCTAGTAAATTTTGGCAGATGGTGAACTGATGAGGGAGAAGAGAGAGAAAACGAAGGAAGAAAAGAAAGGAGAGTTCGTTCGATTGATCCAAAGAGAAACAATGGAGAAAAAAATATAGGGAAGGAGATGAACATCGTTTGTTCGTTGTAAGATGATGAACGTTGGTTCGTATTTTCTTGAAAGAGAAGTAATGGAAGGTGATGAACTGAATAGGAAGAAGAGGGAGAAAACAAATGGAGAAAAGAGGAGAGAAGGAAAACCTGTTCGTTTGATAAAAAAATAAGAAATAAGTTCACTTTCAATGTTTTATAAAGAGGGGGTAGAATAAGCATTTGACTTTTAAAAAAATCGAAAATAGGGAGAAAGGGCATTTTGAGAATAGTGGTCCTGTTACAGTGTATGACCACTTTTTTTAAATTGTTTTGACAAAGTTCAACCAATTTTATTAAGGTTTAATTTAAAAAGTATTATCGACTTTAAGATATTTTCAAAAAGTATAACTAAAAATGAGTTTTCCTAAAAAAAAAAAAAAATTGGATCGGTTAGACCGGTCGCCAGAATAGAGGTACCGATTGTCAGACCGATGATACCGAACTGGTTCTAGTCGATACATGTTAGACCGTTCTATTTATAAATTAAAAAAAAAAAAAAAACTTTGGATCGATTGGACCGGTTGTATCGGCCGGTCCAAAGCCCCTTGATTTAATAGTTGTATCGTGGCTTAGGATCAGACCGATCCTGGCCGATACCGGTACGGACCGGGTCGGTCCGAGGCTTCCCCTCCTCTTCTGCTCCTTCTACTTCCCAATCCCCAACCTAACCAGAATCCCCGTGCCCTTATTCTCCATTCCTTGATCTCGCTGATCAAACCCAAACTTGACCAAACCACCTTCATTTTCTCCATTAATCTGAACCCCCAAACCCCATCTTCTATCTTGGTCGAGCAAATCAAAATTTGTTCTTTCCACAACCGAATCAAACCCTCTATATCTTCTTCTTCAAAACCTTATCCGAAAAACCAGTCTTATTATCCCTGTTCACCTTCTTCATCCACTGTAATCAGAAAACCCAAATATGCTCAGTTGCATCAGAACTCGAAGTACCTTTTTTTCACTGATTTCTGAGTCCATTGAAAGTCTCAAACCAGATTGTAGGGATTCTGTTCTGATGGTTGCAACAGTCACCTGTTAATCAGGTTCAAGCTTTTATAACCAGGAGTAAAAGAGAGTAATTGAAGATAAAGCAAAAGGGGTGATTTCTGCCACAGGTAGTTTTCCAATACATTGTATTTAATTTGTTTTGATTTCTGAAAAAAGAGGGATTCGGATGCTTTGTTTTGCTCTTTTTTTGAAAAATTTTCTTTTATCTTTTTGTCTTAGATCATAAATGCGTTTTTATAAATCTGCAAACCTGGTTTAATATGGGTTCTTTGACCAGTCAATGTAGTTAGGAGGTTTGGGAATTACAGATGCCCCTGAATTAGTTTTGGTTTAGTCTAATCATGGGTTCAATCGGCCACTCTGTTTTGAGCTGATTCTATTGTTCTGGTTTTTTATGCAATGTTCCAATCTGTTGTATTCAATCAGTTGATTGGTCTGATCATGTGTAGTATTGGTCGGTCGTATTTTCTTATGTTATTATAATTGTTTTTTGATCCAGTTAATCTTTTTGAATTCATTGGTTCACAGCTCTTATTATTACTCATTTTATTCAATTTTTATTTGAGTATCTTGTTTGGGGTTTTCTTGAAGTTTAATTGTAAACCATGAGTAGGTACAAGAAGGTTGCTCTGTTTTTGTTTTTATCTTAGTTTCAGTTTCTATTTTTTTATTGATGCTTGATTAGGTTCTTAATAGTATTAGTTGAATTTGCTATTTGTGACTTGATAATAATGATTTGAAAATTTTTCATAGATTTTCATATTGAATAAATTTTCTTAACCTTGATGGCTTTTAGGAAATATATAGGTAGTTGTTTACATCCATATTTTCACAAATATAATCCACAGGCCAGATTTTGCCATGTGGCATGAGTCAATACATGACTTCATGACTGAATTATGATCATAGAAGAAGTTATTTCGGTCGTAAAATGGGTGAAATCGGCCTTGGCTGAAAATCAAAAAAGGACCGGTCGACCAGTCAATCGGTCATTCATTGATGATCAACTACAACTCCAACAGCCATGACATTATGACATGTGACAGGATAAAAAAGAATCATGTGGCCAGCAGTTGTAATAACTGTCAAAGATCTCGCCAAAAATAGAATGACACATGGTTGGTTAGTTGCATTAATTAACATGTGAAGAGAAAGTGGGTTGGCAAAGTCAAAGTAGTTATTAAAACTACTTGACATGTGGCACAATAAGAGTTTCTCTTTAAAGTGGTTATCATAACCACCCATTAAGTAGCATATTGGTAGAAAGCCACATGGAGCATATGAAGAAGTTATTAAAACTACCTACATGTGGCATCATTTTGAGATTCCAAGGTAGTAGTTGAAGTCTTTGGCTAGAAACAGACATGGAAGGTCTATAAAAAGCCAATGACATCTCAATGAACCCCCTCCCCTCGTCACACATCCAAACGCACATGATCAACTATCCTTGCAGTTCAAACCCTCCGTGGGCCTATTGTATTATCTGTCACTTTGAGAGAATTTATTCAACTTCTCAGTATACATCGAGCAACTCCCCCGCATGTAGGGCCCTCGGTCATTGGGTTGTTGAGCAGGCCCAGAAGTGACTTATTGGACACCCCTCGCCTGCCTATTCAGACTTGGATCGTGCACCCAGAACAACATTGTGTCCCACGACAAAACATATCAGGTCCCCATGGTTTTATTTATTTATGTTATCTTTCCTTTTTTATCATTTATTTATGTTTTCCAACTTGTAATCCGTCAGCCCCACGTCTCTGATTATAAAGTTATCTGTTTGTCCACTTAACCTCGCTTTATTGGAATTGTCAAAGTGGTTAAACCCATTATGAAGGAAGGACTCCACCCTTTGTTAGTTGCTTGATCTTTTATCATCTCTTTGGTAGCTGGATACGGAGCCGATTCTGCCCTAAGAACTCGGTCTCTCGATGTATCTTGGCGTCTGGGGTCAAAGGCCCTCTCACTTGGAGGAAAGTATAAATCCTATGGCACTCCCGTGAACTCATCCTCATCAGCCACACAACCGATCGGCTGACGATTGACCGAAGAGGATGGTGTTTCCCGTAAAAAGGGAACAGTAGGTTGCATTGATTTTCTCCTTTTTGTATAGTTAGCTTATAATATTTTCTGTTTTTTTAGGTTTTAGTTCCTTTTTAAATAAGTTTTTAGGTTTTATGTTATTTTAGTACTTTGGATTTTTTAGGGCCCCTTTTTATTTTAGAATTTCAGGATTTTTTTTTTTTTTTTTTTTTTTTTTTATAGTTTTAGGTTTTGGGTGATTTTAGTTTTCCTTATCTCTTAATGTACGATAGGTATTTAGATGTTTATGTCGATTAAGCAATTAGGATTTTCTTTCTAGGTTGTCCTTATGGTTTTCTTTATTAAAAAAAAAGGGTTTTACGATTTTTTTAGGTTTTAGGTCCTTTTTTTAGGTTCTTAGGTTTTTTGTTATTTCTCAGAATTATCTATTTTTATGATTTCCTAAGAGTCTTGATATTTTTAGTTGTTTATGTTGAACTAATTAATTCTTAAAATTAGGTGATTAGGATTCTTTTTTATTTTGGGAATTTTGGACTGTTCTTGGAATTTTTATATTTTTAGAATTTTTTGTTTTAATTTGACCAAATAGACTTAAAACAGGTAATCAGTTGAACCGGGGGAGAATGAGTGTCTAACACCTTTCCACTTTCTTAACTAAACCTCCTAACCTAATCTTGGTTAGACAATTGTCTCAGTTTTAATTTTGGTCTATTTCAAGCTTAACTGATAGAAAAATAGGTGACCATGCACATCTTTAATCCAATAGATGGTGACGACTTCATAGTAACCTAATTGACCAGGGTGACCCGAGGTAGGTCCCACCATGGATTTGGGGAAATTCAAATTTTGGTTATTAGAAACTCACTCAAACAATGGATTTGGAATTGGGGGACTCAAAGCAAAATCCGCTCTGACCAAATCCATGAATCCAAATGCACCTTAAGAGGATTTGAATCAGATTTTAGATCAATTAATATCAATTTACTGCCTCCATTCTATTGTTGGCTTGTTGCTACTTTTGGTTCCCGATCTTCCAAATCATTCCCCCCGAGATTCAAACCATTGCTTCTCTTCCAACTATCTTTGAATAAAAGGATCCAATCTTTGTATAAAATCTAGATGGAACCATTTGGCAATTCTTTTTTCAAGCCCTTGTCTGCTTTCCTTCATCAGAAAGAGAACAGAAGTAAAATCAATATCTTGTAAGTTGCAGCTTCTTACATAAGGTAGAATGAAGAGTGCGAATTTTGAAAGAGCAAGAAGCAGAAATCTCGTCCTGACCTTTTTCTTCATGTCTACTGTTATTTGACAATTAGGTTTCTCCTGTTCTTATATCACTTGCTAGTGTTCCACAAATTACAAGTGATTTTGAAACTGCTGTTCTTTATTTTTTCTTTTATTTGTGTGTGTGTGTGTGTGTGTGGGTAGTGCTGAAATCTGAAGCTTCACCATGTCTTAACGTGATTCAGTCTATTCGTCCTTTATGCTTATTATTCGCAAAAAAATTGTTTGTCCATATCATCCAAGTTGACCTGGGTTGAATTAGGCGCACCTCCTACGGATTTTATAACATATATTTATGCTGCTCTGATTGACAAATAATAAAGAGGGGTGCTATGCGATGTTACCACTTATCTGTCCTGTACCCCTGTTAAGCGCAGCAGAACACTGGTGAAAGCAGAACAAACCAATTAATCCCCTCCCCACATTTCTCTCACATTTTCAATGTTTGAAGGAGAAAGCGAGAAGCGTGCTCCATAGAGAAGAATGCTTGACCAATCAATCGACAGGCCTTCTCTGAATGTGTTCTCCAGTATTTCGTTCTCATTGAATGTTTGAAGCTAATACCTGTATTAGTGGGTAGAATGAATAATCTGAGAAGTAGGGTTAGGGTTTATCTTTCATTCTCTGCAATAGCAAATAAATATTTACAATTCTATCAAAGACTGACAAAAAACTTAACACTTAATTATGTTTTAAAAATAATAATTCTTGAAGGTATTCTATCGTGAATTTTGCATAATTTGTTTTCTTGTTACTTTAGATGGAATCTGGAGATGGGGTGGAACTGATAGTTCGGCAAGATGCTTATTGTCAGATATGGGGTCTTATGAAGCTTGTGGAATTGAAGATCAAACAATTTTTCGTACCAAACAGCTCACTGGGTTTTGATTCTCTGCTTTTGATTTGGTTTTTCAAATTTCGATTGGTTGTTCATGCTGCTTCATATATTCCTCTGTTGAGATATCCGGTCTAGAAAGTTTTTTTTTTTATTTTATTTTTATTTTTATCATGCAAAATGCAAAAATTTATGAGGTAAACCAAACTAGCAACCTTCTATCGAATTTCATTTGTTTACTAGATTTTTACAATAATTTCCAAACTTTTATTGGAAAGAAAGGAGAACATGGGAACATACCACTTACAGATTTCTGAGACATGCCCATACTGGCTAAGGTGGACGTAAAACAACCACATTGTATACAAGGTTAACATCTTAAGGACATAAAACACATTGCCTCCTGTGGAATCTACTCTTAGCTAGACTATCTGCTAACAAATTTGCTGATCTGCACTTTAGGGAAGGAGATGTTTGTCTATGAGGCCAGATGCCAAATAAGACACATAATATGGTCTATTTTCTGTATACATGAGTTCTATATAATGTTCTTATTGAAAATAGAAGATATAGTGTAAATAGTAAATAAAGACCAACCTTGATCATCGTTCGTTGATTTCTTGTTATGGGTTATTGAAATCCATTTTTTTGTTGCTTTACACACTCAGTTATGTGAAAAATATCAATTTCAATCAGAATGATTTGCAATTTAGGTGGCATTATTTGTAACTGCCTTTTATCTTTTATCGATGCATTCAGGACATATGTTATCTGGATCCTCCAAATGAGTTTTCTGATCTGGAATTCATATATTATAGATAATCACAAATTATTGTTTAATGAAATTGACATTTCTATCAATTGAACGGAGCTTGCTATTTCTAAAATTCTTCAATACATTTGGATGATGATGCAGACTGTATTCAGGTTATATTACAAGACTGGTACCTGTTCCATGTTTTGAGTGCTGATGAAAGAGAAGTATGTTCTTCTGCCTTCCAGCTCTGGGATAATAATTAAACATCACATACGTGATATTGGCAGAAGATTGGGGGGATGATGTCTAATTTTCTCAACTTGCTGGTTGAAGTGCAATATTTTCTGAAATATATGAGGTGATCATGGTCTTTTCATTATTCATATTGTTAGCGGGAATGAAGTATGTGCAATATGTTCTTAGTTGTCTCGGATTTACTGGTGTTTTAATCTGCCTGTTTTCAGATAGCCTACCATGATGGTTAGTCGTATAACTAGAGTTTCAGACTTGATAAATAAACTCAATGGAAGTAAGCAGCTATTCTCGTTTTCTGTCAATGCATCACCATATTTTTCTTTGAGATATTTGTACGAAGAATCATTAATTGAATGGGTTAGCTCTGCCACACAAAAGCGATTAATGACCACTAGTAAGAGGGTTC